>OY804597.1:28949539-29254809 GCA_963680895.1 Fragum sueziense
GGGGACGATGTTATCCAGCTAAATGTGACGTCATTTCGGACAAAAAATGGTATGTCCGTAGGTGTTGTTACAAAATCTCTTAACTACTGCTTGATTCAAGTGGAAGTTACGAGATTTTATAACAACACCAACCGTTTATCAAAATATAACAGTAAACTGAGTCTATTTTAGCACAAAATTCATTGCCATAGTGAATAATTATACAGTATGATCAATATGAATAAAATTACATTCATAAACAGAATTAATTACATTAAATTGCCAACTTTTTAGTAGGATTCTGCATGCATTTTAGAAATAGCTGTCTAGAATAACAGTTTAGTTGAGTACATTTTGACTTTTTAACAAAGAAAATCACATAAAATTTCCAAACAAGACCTGCATGTTTTGGCATTCCTTACAAAAATAGTGTGGCTAACATTGAAAGAAAAGAATAAACTGCTGATTATCAGCAATTTCTTCTTTTCCCTCAAAGTTTGCTACAATATGGATGTTAGCATAAATTTTGTAGTCTGTAACTACTTTCAATTTTGTTGACCCTAAAATTTTGTAATTTCAGAAAGTGTTAAAAGCAAAATGTTTTGACCCAGATTTAACCCTTTCCCAAACGACAAAATTTTGAGGTGTTCCAATTTGAAAGCTGCTGCAGACGACAACATGGGTATGGATAAAGAAAGAATTTGTGTACTATGAAGCCCTAAACATATTGAGGCAAAAGGAGAAAATGCTGATTATCAGCTTTTTCTTCTTTTGCCTAAATGTTTTATCAATCTTATCTCCATAAGGATGTCAAAACCAGGTCTTGTTTGGGAAGGGGCTAAAGGTCCTATTTACAAGTGACATGTCACATATTTCATGCCTTATCAGTACATTAGAGGATGTGAAAACTTTTATATTATAAATCCTGACAGAACCCTAAATAACTGTACTGTCATAAAGATTACTTAATAGGCTGGCATTTTGGTTCTTAAACATTTCCCAAAGAAGCCAGGTTTTGATGTCCATCATAAAAGGAAAATATTGAAGCAAAAGAAGAAAATGCTGATAACCAGAATGTTCTCCATTTGCATCTATATTTTATGAGAGCTGTATTGTATGCAATCTTTATGATTGTCCACAGAGCTCTGCTTTCAAATTAGAACATTCTAATGTTTTACAGCTTGTGAAAGGGTTGAAGGATATTTTTTTCAACTCTTGTACAAAAATCAAAACAAGACTTTTAACAAAGCCTTGAGAATTAGATGTTTGATAATATACAAAAGCTACATCAAATCTTTTTATCCCTTTTCAAGTTTGCTGACCTTTTACTAGTAAGGATTTATGAAATAATGCTGATACAGACACAAACCATTTTCAAGAAAACTTACAATTATGTCTTCTTTTTTGCGATTGTCTCCAACTTGCTGTCAACAGAATTTCTTTGGTAGATCAAAAGGGGATCCGTGCAGTTCAAACAAACCCCCTCTTTGAGCATGATTGTTTCATTTTCATAAAGAAATTCAGTCAAAATTGTGTATCACTAAGAAAACGACCCCCACTTATTGTGTATGTTTGAACCCCCTTCACAGATAGCCTGAATCTGCCACACATCAAGTAAGACTGAATTGATCATGAGAACGGTTTATCCATATCAAACAGACAGCTTTTAGCCTTATAGTATTTTTTTTTATCATTATATGATTTGTTTATGTTTGTATCGCATGTCAATGTCAATAATCTTTCTTTATCATCAAAATGATGTTCATTCATTGACATGGTTATATTATGATGGTTATATCATCAGTGAAGAGTATGAATCTAATAAAATGCCTTACTTAAAACTTAAAAGCTTAAAAGAGTAGTTAGAGTGCCTTTGCATGAAATAGTGTGTGTGTGTGTGTGTGTGGGGGGGGGGACTTTCAAAATGCAATTTTTAATAACTTTTTCAAACACTATGTTGTCGAGACTCATTGAAATTGTTACAATTTCAATGAATACTAACAACATAGGGTATGGTTGTGGAATAACAAATTTAGAATTGCTCTAACCCCTCTGATCTGCTGCTCTTAGGGTAAAGGCTTTACTAAGCGGAAAAAAGCGGAAAAAAGAGGCCAAGCCATGTGATTAACTGTGCATAAGACTAGTGGCTATGCATGGGCGGATCTAGAGGGGGTGGGGGGTTTCGAACTCCCCCTCCTTGGTTTTGGCCGAAAATCAAATTTTGACTGTATAAAGTTAGTATAACGTTACATATTAAACACATTTAAAGCCATCCTTTGGGCTTGGACCCCCCCCCCCCCCCCCCCCCCCTGGAAAAATCCTGGAGGGCTTGTAGAGTTAGAGTTAGTAGAGTTGAGAAATCTGTAAAAAGAATCAAGATCAATCATCTGTTCCAAATTGTAGGAGCATTGATTATGTAATTTTATCTGTTTCATTAGACTGTTAGGGGGGAGTTTGAATCTCCTGAACCCCCTCTGGATCTGCCACTGACATTAAAACCAGATCTTGTTTGGAAAAGGATAAATTATGGTAACAACAGATTGGGGTTGTTTCCAAACAAACATCCCCTCCAGTGCTTCTGAAATAAGTTGCCCGAGTTGTCCGAGTTGTCCGTTTACCTCAGATTACCTGTACGGACAAGCAGATTTTGAAAGCTAGGTTGTCCGTGCACAAGTGAAAAATCCGGTTGTAATGAAGAGTGTTTTTTTCTTTTTTTCACATTTTTTTCATACAATGTAATAACTGATAGTCAAATGTACAAATTATGTTGTAGACAATAGTTAGAAAGTCATAATAGATATGCAATGAACAAATGAAGCTATTGAAAAGTATATCAGTTTTGTACGGACAAGTTGATTTTTGATACGGACAAGTCAATTTTGGATCCACACTTGTCCGTGGACAAGTAGATTTTCAAAATATTTCAGAAGCACTGCCCTCAGCGGCGGATCCA
This sequence comes from Fragum sueziense, assembly GCA_963680895.1. Classification (NCBI taxonomy): domain Eukaryota; kingdom Metazoa; phylum Mollusca; class Bivalvia; order Cardiida; family Cardiidae; genus Fragum; species Fragum sueziense. The sequence goes on from OY804597.1 coordinate 28,952,472, forward strand.
GGATTTCTGTGAAGGGGGTTCGGAAATTCTAAAGGGGGGTTTGGACATACAGAAGGGGGGTTCGTTTTCCTGGTTTTATGCAATTTTGACTGAATTTCTGCATGAAAATGAAATAATCAGGCTACTGAGGGGGGTTCGTTCGAACCCCCCACCCCCACCCCACCCCCCCGAACCCCTCTGGATCCGCCACTGCCCCTGTACCCCAATTATACCATTTTCATATTCGATGAAATTAAATTGTGTGATACTTGGAAAACGTACACACCTATTTGTTTGGTCTGTCTTCTAATAGAAATTCTGTCATTTCCCATAGTGAACAGGTGAAATCCTAATTAATTTGATAGTCATGGTAGATCTAGTAAATATCTAAAAGATAAACCTGAATCAATCGCTGACGGTTTCAACAAAGGCCTATCAACAGCTGCAATCTTTATCGACCTCAAAGGGGCGTTCGACCAAGTATGGCGAAATGGACTAATCCACAAACTCCAAACAATGGGCATCAACGGAAGAATGCTAAAATGGATTATGGACTTCTTAACACATAGAACAGCAAAATGCCACATCCAGGAAACCAAGGGCCCTGCCTTCAACACCAACATTGGCCTACCTCAAGGAAGCGTACTGTCCCCGATTCTCTTTAACATTTACATCAAGGATATGTATGAAGACACAGATGCCCAATGTGTGAAATTTGCAGATGACGGGACAACCTGGGAGCAAAATGAAGATCCCCCATACAGCAGTCCAGTCCATCTGCCAGAAATCCACCAACTGGGTCAAGTTGTGCAAAAAATGGAAAATGATTGTCAATTTTACCAAGACAGAAGGCACAGTATTCTCTACAGAAAATGACCTACCACTCTTCAACTTCATGATCGGCAATGAAAACATTAGCTACAACCCAACTCCCAAGATCCTTGGCATAACCCTTGATGAAAAGCTCACCTTCAATCACCACCTGAAAACCACAGAGAAGAAAGCATCCCATGCACTGAAAATCATCAGAGAGGTAAAAGGCATAGGCAAAGTGTCCACCAAAAAGCTACTGAGACTCTACAACTCCATGGTAAGAACGATCATAGAATATGGCTCGACCATCTGGCAGTGCAGCCCATACAAGAACACCCTAGATAAAGTACAGCGTAAAGCACTAGCCCTCTGCCTCGGACTACCTAGTACATCCAGTCTTGAAGCCATGGAAGTAGCAGCAGACATCCTTCCCTTAGAATTTCGATTTGCAGAAAACGCAGTCAAAGACATAGCCAAGATCCAGTCCAAATCCATAGATAAACCTATCAAACAGACCCTCAACAACTGCCAACTATACCCACTGACAAGAAAATACACAACACCTATGTCCCTAGCTCTATCCCAAGCCGCCGAAATGAAAGCCATAACAGAAATTGACATTGGAACAATTGAACAAGAATTGGACTTCGAGGCTGGTAGCCTAGCACCGGTCAGAAGATTCCCGGTGTATCAGTTTATCTTGGCCCCTGGGCAGCTTGCCTACATTTACAGACATTGTTTTGTATTTTGGGGGACTGTGGAAAAAGATTTCAAGTGGGGGCCAAGCTACCCAGGCCTGGGTAGCTTGGCCCCCGCCCCCTATTCTAAGCCAAAAAAGGCGAAAAATTAATTTGACCAAAACACATTAAACTTTGGTTTTTCTTTTCATTTAACAGTAGGCGTAACATTTACAGACATTGTTTTGTATTTTGGGGGACTCTGCAAAAATATTTTAGGTGGGGGCCAAGCTACCCAGGCCTGGGTAGCTTGGCCCCCGCCCCTATTCTACACCAAAAAAAGCGAAAAATTAATTTGATCAAAACACATTAAACTTTGTTTTTTCTTTTCATTTAACAGTAGGCGTAACATTTACTGACATTGTTTTGTAATAAGAGGGAGTCTGGAAAAGATCTTAGGTGGGGGCCAAGCTACCCAGGCCTGGGTAGCTTGGCCCCCGCTCCTATTCTAAGCCAAAAAAGGCGAAAAATTAATATGACCAAAACACATTAAACTTTGGTTTTTCTTTTCATTTAACAGTAGGCGTAACATTTACAGACATTGTTTTGTATTTAGGGGGACTCTTGAAAAAGATTTTAGGTGGGGGCCAAGCTACCCAGGCCTGGGTAGCTTGGCCCCCACCCATATTCTACGCAAAAAAAAGCCGAAAAATTAATTTGACCAAAATACATTAAACTTTGGTTTTTCTTTTCATTTAACAGTAGGCGTAACATTTACTGACATTGTTTTGTAATAAGAGGGAGTCTGGAGAAAGATCTTAGGTGGGGGCCAAGCTACCCAGGCCTGGGTAGCTTGGCCCCCGCCCCTATTCTACGCCAAAAAAGGCGAAAAATTAATTTGACCAAAACACATTAAACTTTGTTTTTTCTTTTCATTTAACAGTAGGCGTAACATTTACAGACATTGTTTTGTAATTTGAGGGAGTCTGGAAAAAGATTTCAGGTGGGGGCAAAGCTACCCAGGCCTGGGTAGCTTGGCCCCTGCCCCATTCTACACCAAAAAAGGCAAAAAATTAATTTGACCAAAACACATTAAACTTTGGTTTTTCTTTTCATTTAACAGTAGGCGTAACATTTACAGACATTGTTTTGTATTTTGAGGGACTCTGGAAAAAGATTTTAGGTGGGGGCAAAGCTACCCAGGCCTGGGTAGCTTAGCCCCCGCCCCTATTCTACGCCAAAAAGGCGAAAAATTAATTTGACCAAAACACATTAAACTTTGTTTTTTCTTTTCATTTAACAGTAGGCATAACATTTACAGACATTGTTTTGTAATTTGGGGGACTCTGGAAAAAGATTTTAGGTGGGGGCAAAGCTACCCAGGCCTGGGTAGCTTGGCCACCGCTCCTATTCTATGCCAAAAAAGGCGAAAAATTAATTTGACCAAAACATATTAAACTTTGGTTTTTCTTTTCATTTAACAGTAGGCGTAACATTTACTGACATTGTTTTGTATTTTAGAGAACTCTGGAAAAAAAATTCAGGTGCCGGCCAAGCTACCCAGGCCTGGGTAGCTTGGCCCCCGCCCCTCTTCTACGCCAAAAAAGGCCAAAAATTAATTTGATCAAAACACATTAAACTTTGGTTTTTCTTTCCATTTAACAGTAGGCGTAACATTTACAGACATTGTTTTGTATTTTGGGGGACTCTGGAAAAAGATTTAAGGTGGGGGCCAAGCTACCCAGGCCTGGGTAGCTTGGCCCCCGCCCCATTCTACACCAAAAAAGGCAAAAAATTAATTTGACCAAAACACATTAAACTTTGGTTTTTCTTTTCATTTAACAGTAGGCGTAACATTTACAGACATTGTTTTGTATTTTGAGGGACTCTGGAAAAAGATTTTAGGTGGGGGCCAAGCTACCCAGGCCTGGGTAGCTTAGCCCCCGCCCCTATTCTACGCCAAAAAGGCGAAAAATTAATTTGACCAAAACACATTAAAGTTTGTTTTTTCTTTTCATTTAACAGTAGGCATAACATTTACAGACATTGTTTTGTAATTTGAGGGAGTCTGGAAAAAGATTTCAGGTGGGGGCCAAGCTACCCAGGCCTGGGTAGCTTGGCCCCCGCCCCTATTCTAAGCCAAAAAAAGGCGAAAAATTAATTTGACCAAAACACATTAAACTTTGGTTTTTCTTTTCATTTAACAGTAGGCGTAACATTTACAGACATTGTTTTGTATTTTGAGGGACTCTGGAAAAAGATTTTAGGTGGGGGCCAAGCTACCCAGGCCTGGGTAGCTTAGCCCCCGCCCCTATTCTACGCCAAAAAGGTGAAAAATTAATTTGACCAAAACACATAAAACTTTGTTTTTTCTTTTCATTTAACAGTAGGCATAACATTTACAGACATTGTTTTGTAATTTGAGGGAGTCTGGAAAAAGATTTCAGGTGGGGGCCAAGCTACCCAGGCCTGGGTAGCTTGGCCCCCGCCCCTATTCTAAGCCAAAAAAAGGCGAAAAATTAATTTGACCAAAACACATTAAACTTTGGTTTTTCTTTTCATTTAACAGTAAGAGTAACATTTACAGACATTGTTTTGTAATTTGGGGGACTCTTGAAAAAGATTTTAGGTGGGGGCCAAGCTACCCAGGGTGGGGGCCAAGCTGCCCAGGGGGGGCCAAGATAAACTGTTACACCGGCATACTGGAGCAGACTCGGATCCTCCAAATCCCGCACTTTCGAACAACAAGAACTAGGAAGGGAGATGATACTCGAGATGATGAGAAACGCCCCAGATAACACAACATTTGCATTCACAGATGGATCCTGTATACCCAACCCAGGCCCATGTGGTGCCGGAGCCGTTCTATATCCACCAAACAAAGAGCCTGTCCCATTGAAGAGACCAGTGAGCAAAAGGGGTTCCATCCTTCTTGGCGAGCTAGTGGCAATTCAAATAGCCTTAGAGTATTACCTCCAACACCTTGACACTTTATCCAGCAGACTCATCAAAATCTTTAGTGACAGCCAATCTACTGTAGGAATATTTACCCTCAATTGGAAAGACATCAGCTACAGGGACATAACCTCAGAGATCAAACAAACAATCAACAACATCACCAAACGCGGCTCTGAAGTAGACATATCCTGGACTCCCGGTCACTCTAACATCGCAGGAAACGAAATCGCTGACACCCTGGCAAAAGAAGCAGCTATAGAAGCAGAATCCCAATCCAACACGAGACAATCAACCTGTCTATCTGAAATAAAAGAAGCAATTAAGAAGACTCAGCTTTCCAAATGGCAGGACAGATGGGACCATTCTGAAGCTGGCAGAGACTACCACTCTCTAGTACCAAAAGTTGACACAAAGAAATACATTGACTTCCCTGACAGAACAAATTATTGCAGACTTCTACAACTACAAACTGGTTACAGCACCCTTAACAACTACAGACACAAATTGGGCTCATCAGACAGCAACTCCTGCGCTTGTGGCGAACCAGAAACCGTAGAACACTTTATCTTAGACTGCCCTATATATCAACAACCCAGAAACATCATGATACAGCATCTTTCCATCCATCTTGGACTACACACTCCAAACTTAACCACCTTACTCAGTAATGATGACCACCCAGTATTACCTAACTGGAGAGAGACCATCCGACTAGAGGTTGCAGCCTACATGGAGGCCACAGGACGCTTTGCTCCACCAGAAAAAGCTCCCGTAAATCCTTGATCCAACAAATCCGCCCATTATCACAGAAGTACATATGAGTCTAGTTACACTAGTGATTATACGCCCACTTTGAGACTATATATTATCGTCGAACCCCCTACCTCTGCCCGCCACCTACCTTCGCCATGATTTTAGTTTTGGTTCTAAAAAGGCGAGAATTACGTCTGGGCATGAGAATAGTTTCAAGTAGTTGACATTCCACTACACAGACTAAAAACGAGGCAGAAAATGTGTCAAAAAGAAGTAAATAATGAGAAAAACAAGTGAAGTTAGCTGATTTTGCGGTAATTTCTTATTCCTGATATAGTGCTCACTTAAAAAAGCATTTTCAAAAATCAAGGCCGAAGTTGTTTGACAGTTTGTGTGCATTGTTTACTATCCTATGAATGAAAACCATGTGATGGTCATAAAAATTTGTAAGGCAGGGTAAGTCTTATTGTTTTTTTACAATAAAGTGGGCGAAGGTACATACAAAGCAAAATGGCCGACAATAAATGGCCGATCACTTTAAGAATCGATTTGTCATCCTGTGATTCATCTTATAGGTAGATTTTTGACTTATATGCTGAAAAATAATTATTCTTTAAGGTAGGGGCATTATCTTTGCGATGGCCTTTGTTAATTTTATGAAATTTCGAAATAAAGCTTAGCATGGCGGAGGTAGGTTATTCGAGGATACAAGCGAGACAACCTGAGCCGAAGAGGCCGCGGATTGAGGATTGAGGAACCTTAAGGAATTGATTTTGACAATTAACAGAAACTGGTTTTGATGTGTCTGATAGAATATGCTTGGGAAACATTGAGTCAAAACAAGAAAATGTTGATTATCAGCATTTTCTCCTTTTACCTCAATATTTTCATGAGATTTCATTCACAAATCTGATCATAAAAACATCCATTTTGTCATCTTCAGCACCTGTCAAATTGGAATAGTCCAAATTTTTGCCGTTTGGGAAGCGGTTAACAAAGGATTCAACAGATGACAACTTCCTACACAGTAGCTGAGCTTCTGGTTGTTTGTTTACCTCTGTGTTCGTTCGGTTACCGTTACGCTACGTGCCTTCTGCGTTTTCATTTCTCTCGTTCATTGACAGTCAGAATGTTCGTGTCACATAATAAATAATACAGATCTTAACATGAAAGATGCCAAAATACAGACAGACAATTGTTAAATTGTTTGAAAGAAGGATTTTTACCTGAAAAAATGGGATTCTACGATTCTCACGGATACTTGCAGGAGTTGTCTTTCTTTCCCCTGAAGTGTTATGTTTACAAAGAATTCAGATTACAAGAATAATGTTCCAGCATGAATCGAACAATAGTTGTAATTGTAAGGTTTCACTGAGTTTTACTTACTCTACTAGGACGATTTTGCTTTCTACTGGTTAATCAAAATACATTTCAAAGAAATAGCAGACTACAAAATTAATTTTGTAAGTTAACACTTTACAAAACAAAAATATTTTTGAACTGTCCGAGTGCAAAACCACAGGGAATTTTAGCGATTTTTATGTAGACTCTTTCTATTAAAGACAAGGGGACCAAGTTTTCATGTACAGAAAATAGTACCCATTCTCGCAAAACACCTGTTACAACGCCAATTTTGAAGATAATTACACGGGATCTTCTTTAATAAGCTACTTACATATTTATTTAGCGAAAAATCCGGTGGTCTGTACAGGTAACGATCAGAGTTTTTCGTGACAGAGGCCGTTTCTCGACAAAAGGTTCGAAATTGCCATGTACGACACAAGCGTGATGTCAGCGCGTTCGGTTGTATACTCTGGTGAGTGTTTATGTCACAATGTTCCATTTGACTTTCGAACGAAACAGAACGGTTCATTATTCAATTTCACCATAATTGTCCAAAGCAATGCTTTAATTCTCATTTTTCAAGTTTAATTTAGCATAACTGTCGATGATTTTTTTTAGTTTTCACAATAAAAAGAATTACTTGAGTGAGTGTGCTCAATGTAGTATATTGTACTGTACATGTATATTTGATACCTATGTTACTGCGCATGCCTAGAATGTATATGTTAACCAGCGTCCCTAGCGCTATCACTTTTGGAATAGATTTCATTATAGAAACACGCTTGTGTATTTTTGTTATCAACCATTAGTCAAAGTATACAACATGGTGTCAGAATAAAACAGATTTGTTTTGGACATTCCGTGGACATTCCGTGAAACAAAGTGAAAATGGATATGTCAGGAATAACGCCACCGTCAATGGACTGGGACAGTTCAAATCTCCCCGATGCATGGGAAAAATTCCTCCGGCACATCGAGCTGATATTTAAGGGACCACTTAAGTCTAAAGAAGAGGAAGAAAAAGTGGCCTATCTGTTAATTTGGGTCGGTGACAAAGGCAGGGACGTTTGTCAATCGTGGTCTTTGGGAGCGGAAGAGGCCAAAAAGCTGGACACGTACTATATCAAATTCAAACAACACGTGCAACCAAAGCTCAACCCAATTGTGTCACGTTTCAAATTCAACTTGGAGACACAGGGCACCGATTCAATTGACCAATTCATCACAAGGTTACGGCTGCGAGTCAGAGACTGTTCGTACGGGGACATGGAGGACGAAATGGTCAGAGACAGAATTGTTTGTGGAACCACCTGTCCGCCAATTCGTGAAAAATTGATGAACGTGGGCGAAACATTAACTTTGGACAAAGCCATACAAATCGCCCAAAACTATGAATATTGTCGACAACAAATGGCAACGATGGGCATGGTCGACAGTACGAGACAAGCCGGTATAGACGCGGTGCGAGCCAAAAGACAATCGGGTCGAGGCAAGAAGACGAGCAAAAACCCTTCCAATACGTGTGGAAACTGTGGACGCGTTCACGCGAAGGACAAGAAACTCTGTCCAGCATACGGACAAAAGTGCCGTGAATGCCACAAAATGAACCATTTTCAAGCAATGTGTAGGTCTAAGGTTGTACATGACATAGACACAGCCAATGACATTGACTCTCAGGGTGCCAGTGGCTGTGATGAGGATTATTGGTTAAAGGAATATTTTATTGACACTATTGATAAGGGTAGGGTAAGCAGTTTTTCACGTTCTCCAGACCGTGCATTTGTTTCTCTAGCCCTTGGTCCAAAGAAAGCCCCTGTCCAGTTAAAGATTGATACAGGCAGTGAGGTCAATATTATATCTCGTAAGATCTTCGAAAAGTTGCATGTTCAAACCCCATTACAAGCCCCAGATTGTAAACTTACATCATATTCGGGCGATACTGTAAAGGTTTTAGGCAAGATCTCAATGTCATGTAGCCACAACGACAAAACAATTCAAACTTCATTCTATGTTGTTGATAGTCATGCTCCGGCTATCATAGGTTTGAAGTCATCTGTAGACCTAGGACTCCTCAAGCTCACCTATCATGTCGAATCTTCAAAAATGCAAGGTACGAGCCTTTGCAAACAATCGGTCATGAGCGAATATGGCGATTTGTTCAAAGGAATAGGTGTAGTTCCAGGTAATGCTCGATTGCACTTGAAAGACGACGCTATCCCGGTAGTCTGTCCACCACGTAGGGTACCGGAAGCTCTGAAAACGCGCCTCAAGTCCGAACTTGAGCAAATGCAAAAAGACGGTATCATAGTCAAGGTCAATGAACCCACTGACTGGGTCAACTCAATAGTTGTTGTCGAAAAGCCGAAAACTGGGAAACTAAGAATTTGTTTAGACCCCAAAGCGCTAAACGAAGCTATTCGCAGACCCCACCAGCCAATGCCTACGTTAGATGATGCCACGGCCGAGCTGGCAGGCGCATCATGCTTTAGTATCTTGGATATAACGCATGCATACTGGAGCATTAGGCTCGATCGAGAATCGTCAATGTTAACGACATTTTCAACCCCATTCGGTAGGTACCGTTACTTGAGATTGCCATTTGGGATAAAGTCAAGTGGTGACATATTCCTCCGCAAAGTAAACGAAATTTTTGAGGGACTACCAGGCATACAGGCTATCGTAGACGATATCCTTATCTATGGTCGAACGCGAGCAGAGCACGACAAAAATTTGAAAAACGCTTTAAAACGCGCGAGGGAAAAGGGTATTAAATTTAACCCAGATAAATGCATCATTGGCGTCACGGAGGTACCATTTTTCGGTCACGTGATCACCGACAAAGGGCTAAAGCCTGATCCACGCAAGGTCGAGGCCATTACAAAGCTCGAAATCCCGGACAGCCGAGCTAAATTAGAGACATTTCTTGGGATGGTAAACTATATGCAAAAGTTTACTCCCAATTTATCAGAATTGACAGCCCCCCTTCGGAGCCTCCTGAAAAAGGAAATGGAATTTTACTGGGATGATTCGCAAACCCAAGCATTCCAACAAATTAAGGACGTGATAACAAACGCGCCGGTATTAGGTTACTACGACCCTAGCAAAACACTCACCCTTGAGACAGATGCGAGCAAGAGTGGACTAGGTTGTTGCTTGTCACAAGATGGTAAACCGATTGCGTTTGCGTCAAAAAGTTTGACAAAAAGCGAAATCCTTTACGCTCAGATTGAGAAAGAGCTTTTAGGGATTCTGTTTGGCTTAAAACGCTTTCACCAATTCACATATGGTAGACAAGTCATATGCCATTGTGATCATAAGCCGATTGCTGCTATCATGAAAAAGCCACTATCAGCAGCACCCCCGCGACTACAACGCATGTTACTTCAAATGCAAAAATATGACATCGTTGTGGAACATGTCAGTGGTAAAGACATACCTGTGAGCGATTGTTTATCGAGACATCCGGTCAAAGACACATGTCCTGATTTGATCGACGGTCTAGATCTTCATGTACATGCTGTCAAACAGCAGCTCTTTGTGACTGACAGACGTATAGAAATTGTCAAGTCCGAAACCCGTAATGACACACAAATGATCAAATTAAAGGAAACCATACTAAATGGTTGGCCGACAAACCGATCAGACTGCAATCAAATGATTTTAGATTTCTGGAATCACAGAGATGAACTTGCGGTCGAGGATGATTTAGTTTTTAGGGGACAATGTATTGTCATACCAAAGTCCTTGAGAAACGAAATGGTCAAGAAAGTACATACATGCCACCTTGGCGTGACAAAAACAGTTCAACGCGCTAAAGATAGCATATTTTGGCCAGGAATGCAGAAACAAATTACAGACTTTGTTCTGCAATGCCCAACCTGTCTTACGCATCGAGATTCGAACGCACGAGAACCGATGATCGCGACAGAATTTCCGGATCGGCCTTACCAAAAAATTGGTACTGATCTATTTCATTTTGACGGAAAGGATTATCTCCTCACAATAGATTACTACAGCCGATTTTTCGAGGTTGACCTTTTACATGACACGCGTGCGGCTTCAGTTATACATAAACTAAAGGTACATTTATCACGTAACGGGATATGCGACATTCTTGTTAGCGATAATGGGCCTCAGTTTTCAAGCTCTGAATTCACAGATTTCGCGAGAGAATGGAATTTCAAACACACAACTTCATCGCCGTTATACCCACAAGGTAATTCTATGGCAGAAAAAGGTGTTGGTATCGCGAAAAAATTGATGAGAAAAGCAAAAGATACTAATCAAAGTCCGTACGTTAGCTTTCTAGAGTACAGAAATACACCACTCGATTGTGGGTACTCGCCAGCACAACTTCTGTACAATAGAAGAACAAAGTCAATTTTGCCAATTACAAGCGAAGCTTTGATTCCGAAAATAGTCGACAATAACAAATTACAAGAATCCATGAATAAGTCAAAATTGGCCCAAAAACAAAATTATGACAAAACTTCTAAACCACTAAAGTCTCTATCTTTAGATGACTCGGTTCGAATTCAATTTGGGAAAATATGGAAACCTGGGAAAGTTGTGCAAACTCACGAAAATAGGTCATACTCTATACAAACTAGGGATGGTGCTGTTTATCGCCGGAACCGCAGATCTATCATCAAAACAAATGAAAATACCAGCGACATAAAACAGCCTGATTTCAACATTTTGGCACACCCTTCAAATTCTTCCCTTAAAGAGCCCCAGCAAAATGAGGTTAATAATACACTCCCAGACTCAGCGCCCAATGACCCCTACGTCACACGGTCTGGTAGAATAGTGAAACCTAATCAGCGTTATAACAGCGCAGAATGGACTAAGTAAAATAAATATATCTGACAGGATTCGTGAATGAAACAACGCTTTCTATGTGAACTTTCATTTACAGCCTCACGTTTCACTGATACCCAATTATAACGTTGACTGAATTAACCCTTACACATTTGGTTGTACTTTTGATTTGATATTCATTTTAGCAGCTCGATGTTTAAAATTGATTGAACATTCATATGATTTTCATTACATCAATTTTCTTAAAAGAAGGGAAATGTAGTATATTGTACTGTACATGTATATTTGATACCTATGTTACTGCGCATGCCTAGAATGTATATGTTAACCAGCGTCCCTAGCGCTATCACTTTTGGAATAGATTTCATTATAGAAACACGCTTGTGTATTTTTGTTATCAACCATTAGTCAAAGTATACAACACTCAACAGCGAGATGAACTCGCCCTCCATCAGTCATACGTTCATTATTACTCGAGTAATTCTTTTTCTTGTTAAAAAAATAAGATTTGTGTTCAATAAGCGTAAAAAGATACGAATTAAAGTATTGCTTTGGACAATTTTGTTGAAATTTGAAACTGAACCGTTCTGTTTCGTTCGAAAGTCAAGGGGAACATTGTGATAAAAACACTCACCAGAGTGTCCCAAGCGAACGCGCCTAAAATTGCCGAAATCTAAAATCCGTTGAGTCGGCAAAACATTCAACAAATTAAAGCTGAATTCTTTGTGATATTATTCAACAAGGAAGGTTGGTGAAAGATTTTAATTTATTTTATCGTTTTAATGCATGTTTTGGCCACGATCATGCACAAACTAGCAGATTTAGTCCTTCAAGCGGGGGTCACACGATCACGTCGTTCATGGTGTTTTCGAACCTTTCGTCGAGAAACCGGCCTCTGTCACGAAAAACTCTGATCGTTACGCGTACAGACCACCGGATTTTTCGCTAAATAAATATATATGGAGTTAATTAGTGAAGATCTCGTGTAATTATCTTCAAAATTGGCGTCGTAATGGGTGTTTTGCGAGAATGGGTACTATTTTCTATACATGAAAACTTGGTCCCCTTGTCTTTAATAGAAAGAGTCTACATAAAAATCGCTAAAATTCCCTGTGTGCAAAACCACTGTGGACAAAATAAAATGAGATTTGTGTATGTTTTAGTGCAGGAAATTTTTATCATTATGAGGAAAGGCTCTTTTCCAGCTTCTTGCCGTACCGACTAATTGCTCTCATCGACTGATTTAATCAATCTCTGTGGTCAGAACGTCGAATCAATTCTATAATGAGCCAGGATCTGGAAAAACGTACCTTAAGGCTTTTGAGCCCAACATAGATCCAGATCAGCCTGTGCATGCGCACAGTCTGATCAGGATCCATATTGTTCTCCAATTGCTTCTTCGTGACCTGTAGTAACTTAACGAGGGCAGCATTGATGCATATTGGGCTCCATTTGACAACAGGCCGATCTTGAAACTCAATTTTGAAAAATGCTTTAAGGGACGTTTTTCCAGATATATTTTTACATTGTTAATAGCATCATTATTCGGCATATCTAATGAAAGTGTACACCAATAGTAATTACCCACTTGATCATATACCTTAACGACAAGAATTGTCCGCGGACAATAAAGCTCGCCCTAACGAGAGCTTGTCACAAAGAAAAGTCATTTCCTAGGTCAAGGTAAAAGGCAGGGCTTTTCTTCCAGAAATTGGGAAGAGGCCCTGGTCAGTCATTTTGGGAAATTTTTGCGCGATTTTGGTCAAATTGGGAAAAAGAAGACACAGGAGAATAAAGGTTCAAATGAAAATAAATGTTCTTAAACAACACTTTATAAACAGAATAACTGAATTATAGAACACACACTGCTTTTTTGTGTCTAGATTTGCCAGTATGTAATTGATCATTATTTATTTTAAAATTTTTGGAATTTTAGTTTTGAAATTTGGGAAATTCCAACCTTGAAATTGGGAAAAAAGGAGCCATATTTCAATTGGGAAGCCACCGAATTTCGGCCTCTGTTATAGAAGGAAGAAAAGCCCTGAAAGGTCATGGTCCAAATGAAAATCCTTGGCAGGAGGTATCAATGTAAATAAGATAATGGCCAAGTTAAAGGTTTTGAAAAGTAGGTCAAACTCCAAGGTCATGGTCAAATGTGAATATTATTGGTAGGAGTCCATGTGTGAAATAGCAAGGCTGTATGTGTAAAAGAACATGAGATATAGGCCAGGCTAGTTTTTTAAAAGTAGGTCAAACTCCAGGGTCACAAGGTCCAAGGTCATGGTCAAATGTGAAAGGTCTTGGTAGGAGGTGTCTATGTGTGAAATATCAAGGCTGTATGTGCAATAGGACATGAGACATATGCAAGGTTAAAGGTTTTTTTTTTCAAGTAGGTCAAACTCCAAGGTCAAGGTTACAAGGTCATCTGCGGCGGATCCAAGATTTCTGTAAGGGAACCCCGGAACCCATCAGTGTTGGTAGGAGGTGTCAATGTGTGAAATTTCAAGGCTGTATATGTGTAAAAGGACATGGGATAGAGGCCAGGTAAAAGTGTTTTAAAAGTAGGTCAAACTCCAAGGTCAAGGTCACAATGTCATGGTAAAATGTGAACAGTGTTGGAAGGGGGTGTCCATGTGTGAAATATCAAGGCTGTGTGTGTAAAAGGACATGAGATAGAGGCCAGGTAAAAGTGTTTTAAAAGTAGGTCAAAATCAAAGGTCAAGGTCACAAGGTCATGGTCAAAAGTGAACAGTGTTGGTAGGGGGTGACCATGTGTGAAATATCAAGGCTGTATGTGTATAAGGACATGAGATAAAGACCAAGTTTAAGTTTTTTTAGGTCACCTGACCGAAGGTCATGGTGACCTATTGCGACCGTGTTTCGTCTGTCGTCGTGCGTCGTGCGTCGTCCGTCGTGCGTTAACTTTTAACATTTTCGACTTCTTCTTGAGAACCATTGGACGGATTACAACCAAACTTGGCAGGGAGCATCCCCATGGGAAGCCGCTTCAGATTTGTACGAATCATGGAGTTATCTCCCTTTGGGGCCCCATAAAGGGCCAAAAAGGGGTTAAATAGGGTACACCTTAAAAAATCTTCTTCTCATGAACCAGCTATTGGATTTGATTTACATTTGGTATTTAGAGTCTTTAGGGCAAGGACAACAAAGTTTGTACAAGAGAAAAAAATCCGCCCAGAAATGGCCGTGCTGGGGATGGGGGATGGGAGGGGGGGTCGCGTTATTAGTTAACTTAACATTTTCGACTTCTTCTTGAGAACCATTGGACGGATTACAACCAAACTTGGCAGGGAGCATCCCCATGGGAAGCCGCTTCAGATTTGTACGAATCATGGAGTTATCTCCCTTTGGGGCCCCATAAAGGGCCAAAAAGGGGTTAAATAGGGTACACCTTAAAAAATCTTCTTCTCATGAACCAGCTATTGGATTTGATTTACATTTGGTATTTAGAGTCTTTAGGGCAAGGACAACAAAGTTTGTACAAGAGAAAAAAATCCGCCCAGAAATGGCCGTGCTGGGGATGGGGGATGGGAGGGGGGGGGGGGGTCGCGTTATTAGTTAACTTAACATTTTCGACTTCTTCTTGAGAACCATTGGACGGATTACAACCAAACTTGGCAGGGAGCATCCCCATGGGAAGCCGCTTCAGATTTGTACGAATCATGGAGTTATCTCCCTTTGGGGCCCCATAAAGGGCCAAAAAGGGGTTAAATAGGGTACATCTTAAAAAATCTTCTTCTCATGAACCAGCTATGGGATTTGATTTACATTTGGTATTTAGAGTCTTTAGGGCAAGGACAACAAAGTTTGTACAAGAGAAAAAAATCCGCCCAGAAATGGCCGTGCTGGGGATGGGGGATGGGAGGGGGGGTCGCGTTATTAGTTAACTTAACATTTTCGACTTCTTCTTGAGAACCATTGGACGGATTACAACCGAACTTGGCAGGGAGCATCCCCATGGGAAGCCGCTTCAGATTTGTATGAATCATGGAGTTATCTCCCTTTGGGGCCCCATAAGGGGCCAAAAAGGGGTTAAATAGGGTACATCTTAAAAAATCTTCTTCTCATGAACCGGCTGTTGGATTTGATTCACATTTGGTATTTAGAGTCTTTAGGGCAAGTACAACAAAGTTTGTACAAGAGAAAAAAATCCGCTCAGAAATGGCCGTGCTGGGGATGGGGGATGGGAAGGGGGTTGCGGTATTAGTTAACTTAACATTTTTGACTTCTTATTAAGAACCATTGGTTGGATTTCAACCAAACTTGGCAGAAAGCATCCTAATAGGAAGCCGCTTCAGACTTTGTACAAATCATAGAGTTATCTCCCTTTGGGGTCCCATAAAGGGCCAAAAAGGGGGTAAATTGGGTACATCTTAAAATATCTTCTACTCATGAACCGGCTGTTGCATTGGATACACATTTGGAAGTTAAAGTGTTTAGGGCAAGGGCTACAAAATTTGTACAAGAGAAAAAAACTCGTCAATAAATGGCCGTGCTGTGGATGGAGGATGGGAGGGGTTCGCGCAATTACTTAACTTTGAACATTTTCTTCTTCTTTTTGAGAACCATTGGACAGATTTCTACCAGACTTGGCAGGAAGCATTCCAATGGGAAGCCGCTTCAGATTTTTACAAATCCTGGAGTTATCTTCCTTTGGGGCCCCAAAAGGTGCCAAAAGGGGGTAAATAGGGTACATATTAAGAAATGTTCTATTGTTGGATTGAATTCACATTTTGGTATTTGAGTCTTTAAATAAGTTTGTACAAGAGAAAAAAAGACTGTCAAGAAATGGTGGTGCTGGGGGGGGGGGGGGGGTGCGCTTTTTGTTAACTTAACATTTTCCTTAAATGTTTCTGCTCATTTGATTCAGGTGACCGATAAGGCCCTCTGGGCCTCTTGTTTAAAAGTAGGTCAAACTCCAAGGTAAAGTACACAAGGTCATGGTCAAATGTGAATGGGTGTTGTTGGGGGAAGTCCATGTGTGAAATTTCAAGGCTGTAGGTGTAAAAGGACATGAGATAGAGGCCAGGATAAAGTTTTTTAAAAGTAGGTCAAACTCCAAGGTCAAGGTCACAAAGTCATAGTCAAATGTTAACAGTGTTGGTAGGTGTCCATGTGTGAAATATCAAGGCTGTATATGTAAAAGGACATGAGATATAGGCCAGGTTAAAATTTTTAGGCCAGGTTTAAGTTTTTTAAAAGTAGGTCAAACTCCATGGTCAAGGTCAAAGGCCATGGACCCAAATGAAAGGTCTTGGTTAGAGGTATCCTCAGGTATAATATCAATGCTGTATCTGTAATAGGGCATAAGATAAAGGCCATGTTAAAGTTTTTAAAAACGGTCAAAAAGTAGGTCAAATTCTAAGGTCAAAGTCACAAGGTCAAAGTCCCAAATGAAAGGTCTTGGTTAAAGGTACCAACAGGTGAAATATCAAGGCCGTGTCTCTAACAGGGCATGAGATATGGGCTAGGTTAAAGTTTTGCCGGACACTTACGCCGACGCCGACATCCGAGGGTATGACAATAGCTCTTCCGAGACTTTCGTCCTGGGCGAGCAAAAAATAAAATATCAGCATTTTCTTCTTTCTCATCAATGTTTTCAAAAGCATTTTCTATTTGGGACGTCAAATCCAGGTTTTGTTACTGTTCGGGAAAGCGAACTTCACATATTTTGGTATATCTGGGTAGAAAACTGTGGGACATGAAGAAATTGCTAGTCACAAGCAATTTCTTCCATTCTCCATGATGTTTTCCAAAGTATTTATCATGTTGAGCGTAGAAAGGTGTCACTGTGTACTTATTTGTTAATATTATGGATCTCATGTTATAGACTGGATACATTATCAAATGGAAACTGGTTCAGGACTTTGCTGTTTCAGAATTTTGTCCAAATCTTTCTCAAAGCTTTTTTCAGACTTTGGGACATCAAAAGCAGCACTATTTTGGAAATTCTCCCTATAATCAAACTAGATAATGCTATCTTTCCACGGTGGATAATCACGTGATACAATATTTTCAGAAAATCTTCAATAATTTTGTAAATACTGGACCGATTTGAATTCGGTTTGAAGCAGAGAATGTGGACAGACGTCATGTTTTCATTATGGAAATAGTGACTGAGATTTGAAAAGAGGCTGACCAGTTGGTCTTGCATCTTGGGGATCTAACTAGCCCTGACCAAGCAGCAGGTAGTTAATGTCTGTCAGGCAGAAGTTAATGTTGACCCTTGCCTTCTCATGCTGTTTACGACATATTCTTGTTGTGACTAAAGCTTTTGCCGTCTGATCTTAGCCTATACTGCCTGCTTTCTACTCAATTATTGTGGCAAATACTCAAGATTAACTTATTGAAATGTCTCTTAAATTGGCAATTTGTTTGAAACAAAAGTTAAAGTTTGCAGGACAAGGGTAAAGGCGCTCAATTGACTGACTTAGCCAACTTAGCCATCCCAGGATAATTTTGCTACACAAAGATGGTATCAATATAGACCGAAGGAAAATGAAAATACAACCAAGTCGATTCAGAGTATAATCCCTCTTAGTTTATTTAAATACAAGCCCAAAAATATGAAATCCATAAAAACAATTCAAAAACAAAAATAACCAAGTAATAATAATAATGTCATCTACTAATGTCTAACACAGCTGTTACCATTTATCATGAAACACAATTTTATTCTAGTCCAAATTCAAAGTTGTTGAAAGGAGGACATCTTTCTTTATTTGTCCTTAATGTTTCTTAAAACTGTCAGTAGGGATTGCCATATCATCACTTTTTAACGAAAACCTCGTACCTGCAGTTAAGCTGCATTTGTGAGTCTTATGTTAAAAAGCAGCGATATATTGATATTGCTTGTAGGAGGAAATTTTCATCTGTGCAAATCAATTCGTCCTTCATAAATTGTTTCTCAATTACATGTATGTCAAATTGTCGTCTGCAACTGCTCTCAAAGTGGGCTAGAACAAAATTTAGTAGTATGCAAATGGTACCAACATTCTTTTTTCAAATAAGTAACTTAACCCTTTCTCAATTAAAGAACTGGTTTTGTCATCCCCAACAGAAAAGCTTTGGTAAAACATCAAGACAAAAGAAGAAAATGCTGACAACAAGCATTTTCTCATTTTGTCTCCATATTTTCTATGGTACAATGTACACAAGACCTATCTTTTTCATCACGCATCTTGTCATCTGCATCAGCTTTCGAATTTAAATAGTCTATATGCTGCTGTTTGGAAAGGGGTAAGCTCATGTCAACAAGAGCCGTCAGAGACGGACAATGCTCCCCGAATAAGGCATTGTCACAATAAATGAATGCCATGCAGAGCTAACATAAAGCTAACAAATGTTAAGCCCCCTTTTTGCATGACATAATTTTTATACCTAAATTTCACATAGTTTATTGTCAAGGGCATCTGATTTACTACTCAAATATGAAATTTCATCAAATTCTGACCATTAGACTAGGAGAAATTAGAGAAAAACTGTATTTTACCTTAAGTCCCCTTTTCCCATGACGAGGCCTCAAATCCAAAAACCGGGAAAAGTACATCGGCATTATGTCATAGGGAGTTCACATGGTAAGTTTCATTTGATTTGGCCCAAGGGTTATGGAGAAATCACTTCGGACGGACGGACGGACGGACGGACGGAATGACGGACGGACGGACCGACAGACGAAGCGGCGACTATATGCTCTCCCTTCGGGGAGCATAATAAATTTGAAGGCCTAAAGCAAGCCTTAAAATTTTACAAAATGTAAATGCGCTTGATACTGTCTTGTTTGGATTTGACCATTTTATTCCGTTCCCTAACAACAAAATTACAGGTGGTCTAATTTGAAACCTACTGCAGACGCCAGAGTACAAAATGGATACTGAAATAAGATAAAATTTGTCTAGAATATGGCACAGAAAATACTGAGGCAAAAAGAGAAAATGCTGATTAAATCAGCATTTTCTTCTTTTGCCTCAATATTTTCCCAATCCTATTTTCTCAAAGACGTCAAAACCAGGTCTTGTTTGGGACACTTAAAGGGTTAAACTTATTAACCCTTTCCCAAACGACATAATTTTAGGGTGATCCAATTTGAAAGCTATTGCTGATGACAAAAGAGATGTTGTTAAAGATGGAATTAGTGTATAAAACAACACAAAAAATATTGAGACAAAGGAGAAACTGCTGGTTATCAGCAGTTTCTTATTTTGTCTCAATGTTTTCTCAAGCCTTTTCCAATGGGGATGTCAAAACCAGGTCTTGTTTGGGAAAGGGTTAACATATACAAAAGCCATTTGGATCAAAATAGAATAAGACATAAACATAACATACATGTGAGCAAGGATCTGGAAAAATGGGTCTTTATTTATTTAGGCCATTAGCAAATGACAAAATTTTGGACTGATCCAAATTCAAAGATGATGCAGACGACATTTTAAAATCAATGAAATCTAGAATATTTTGGTCTTTTGGGGTAGAAAACATTGTGGGAAGTGAAGAAATTGCTTGACACAAGCAATTTCTTCACTTTCCACAGTGTTTTTTAAAGCCATGGTGTTATAGAGCGTCAATAGGCGTCACTGTGTTGTAATGGGTTAAGACCAACATGGATCTAGATCAGACTGCATCAAGGTCTAAGTCAATCTCCCAATACCTTTATCAACAACAATTTTGCCATCTGCAGCAGCTTTAAACAGGGTGCCCACCCTTCATCTGGAATAAAATTCCCTGACTTTTCACTGACTTTTCCCTGACCAAAATTTATTTTTCCCTGACCTTTTTTCGCGCGAAATGGCTGCATTTCCCCCTAAACCTGTCTGATCAATCCCCTATTTATTACGATTTCTTACAATAACAATTCAAATGTGATGGTTGAATTTACGTGCATTAGTAGAATCCTTTAAATGCTAAACATTTAAACATGATGAAGAGAAAAAGTTCATTTGTCCTGCTTGAAATAGTTAAATACACTTTCTTTGACAACATTTGAAATGTTAATACTTTATGATTAAAGTTATGACTAGAGCTTTAAAATGTACACCTCTTTACATAAGAGAAAATGAGAAATACTTCACAGTCTTTGTCTTACATAAACTGTTTCAAACAACTTTCTGTGAGCATCATTCTCATGAAAGGTGTTTAAAGGACAGATTTGCTTCCACTCCAACCTTTTTCCATCTTAAATATTAACTGACCAATTAATAAGGCCCTTACTTATCTAGATACATTCCAATCAAAATTTCCTGCACTGATAGCCTTTCACATTCATTTTCACTTAAAATGTATTATGTTTAGTCGTTATTTTCATTCATTTTATGGACAAAAATGGATACCTCTGTGCATGTGTGAACAGTTTGTTATAAGCACAATTTAATGTACATTTTTTACATACTGCATGCTCAAGTGTTGCAATTTTAGAGCATTTTAAAACCAGCTTTGTGCTAAAATTGATTCTTAATCAACCAGGTACAAGAGCAACTAATGAATGTTTGTAGGAAACTTGTGCTAATGGATATATTTGAGGGCTTTTATTCGCTTGACATCAAAATGTCACTGAAAGAAGACAATGGTAATTATCTAATTAAGTGATTTAAAAGGAGATGGCATTATGACCTAAATCATGTTACACTCATCATCAAACTCAAAAGCAATTAAAACCAAATGGTGCACAGTCCTTGCAGCTGTACATTCAAGTATTAATCAACATAATGTAACACCCTCTTAGTATCAATATTCCTTCAACCTCCTCTGAAGATGTTCAATGTTCTTCTCTTCACTGTCAGCATCTTTCCTCTTGCTAACAGATTTAGCCATAAGAGCATTAGATTTCAATAGAAAATCCATTTCAAATGTTAAGCCTTAATCTAAAATGATAAGTGCAGGGTTATGTATAAAAGAACAACTGGTTTGTTAATTAAAACCAGAAAAATGCCAAAGCTATGATTATCTGTTTAACTTAATTTCATTTTTTTCTATTTGTTTTGTTTGAACAAAAGAAAATTTCAAAATTCCCTGACTTTTCCCTGACTTTTTAAGCTTTTCAGATTTCCCTGACCATTTTTCAAAATTCCCTGACTTTTCCCTGACCTTGAAGAAAACACAAATTTCACTGACTTTTCCCTGACCAGTGGGCACCCTGTTTAAAAAAATAATATTGCCGTTTGGGAAAGGCTTCTGGGACCTTTTTCCAGATCCTCGCTCAAAACAGCTACATGTATTTGACATAGTTACACAATTAAATTTGTGTCTAGAGTAGAAAATATGAAAACATCCACAAGCTAGTTTAAAATTGTAAGATAAACTGTTATCTTCTTTTCTCATAATATCTAAATATTTCTTTTCCTTTTCCATCCAATTTTCATTTATGCACTAAACATTATATTCAGTCTTGTAAACAGTCATTACCCGGTTAAAGAAATATGTTAGCTGTTCAAGTTGTTAAAATCCAAAAGAAAGAACAACTTAGACTAATATACACATTAAGGAGATTCACATGACCTCTAATAGCAATCAATTTTGAGCTAAAAATAGACTGTGTTTACTATTATGTATTGATTAATACAGTGGGTGTTGTTATAAAATCTCGTAACTACGGCTTGAATCAAGCCGTAGTTACAAGATTTTATAACAACACCCACGAAATAGCATTTGTTTGTCCAAAATTATGTCACGATTAACTGGATAAAATAGTTCCATATTGGAGCGTTTACAGCATTGCTGCAAAAAATTGTAATGTCATATTATGTGAATCTCTAAATGGTCACATTACCTGTATTGTACCCTTTTCCTTTGACAAGTAATTACAGTTTTTATCACAAACCTATGAAACACAAATTTTGAAAATCCATGGAAAAGAAATAAATATAAAATGCTGTAAACCAGCCTTTCTTTCCTTTTATCATCGTGTACTCTAATCTTACTCTCTCTTTTTGCTGTCTCTTTTTTAACAAAATATAACATACAGTAAACAATTTTGGAATGTGTTTGAAATTCTCTGTTGTTGAACAAAGAGGAATCGTTACATGAAAAGGAACCATACCAGGGGCCAGTTTCATCAAAACATTGAAGACATTTTTTTATCTTACTGATGTCCAACAACACGCTTAAAGCAACAATCACATTACTTAGGTCTTGGAAGATCAATTATCATCATTGACTTTGCACCAGTCTAGAATTTTGCCAAATTCAGTAACGGATTAAATATATAAACATCTCAAAACAAATCTATTTCAGATGTCAAATAAAAGGATTGATCTCAATGAATTATTATGCTTATAAAGGCAAGTACATCAGTACAAGAGGGCCAAAATGGAAATTCATTCATCTAGAGCTCCAGATAAGGTGCGTATTTCAGGGTGCCCAGCGACTTTAAGTGTCAAAAATATAGGTATGTCCCATAATTATAGGTATTTATTAACCAGAAATATAGGATAATATAGGTTGCCTTTACTATGAAGAAAACGCTACTTTAAATGTTTCTCTACAACCACCACTACCTTCCAGCTCTCTCTTGTTAATAAGATGAAAGGAAAAACAGACAAGGTGACCATTAGCTATTACTTCCTGTTCTCAATATTCGGTAACATTAAGGTGTTCCATGAACACCATATCAAGATAACAGAGCCAAGAAGGCCATTTATCGCTCACCTCAAAGAACATTGTGGCTTTGAGATGATGATTGTATAATCTGTTTCATCCCAGACCCATAACTTCCTGCCAATTTTCTCTACAGGAAAGCATTGTAAAAAGTTTTGGCAGAGATTCACGCTGCCATGATACATGCAAAATATTAACATAGGACATCTGACAAAATGATTTGTCACAAAATAATTTGTCAGGGGAAAATTGCCCCAGATTTCCTGATAAGTTCTCAATTTGAAATCAGGTATCCCACAACATTAGGTCAAATTTTAAACTACTACGAAATTTTTAAGTCTTTTCTTATGGAGGGCGATGAGGAAATTCTACACATCAATTTTCAGTCATTAATTCAATAATTCAGATGTAGAAGATATATGGCAAATTTCATGGAACCAAAAACTTTGAAGTGCTTTGGTAGAGGGGCCATTAAACAGTTCTACACAGAGACCAAACAGTTAAGGAGTAGGAGATTGTGCAAAATTGCTTTCTTTGTCTCTTAGGAAATCTAATATCCCACAACATAGGGCCAAATTAAATTGCACCACAATTATTTGAAGGATATTGGTAAAGGACCATGGCATGATTTAGGAGTAGAAGACAGTATAAGATTTTCTTCTCTGTCTTTAAATGAAGTCTGATACCAAACACACAGGGCCAATTTTCATTGTACCTCCATAATTAATTAAACACACCAAGTTTCAAAGCTCTATGCAAAACAGTCTAGGAGAAGATTACACAAAATTTTCTTCTCTGTCCTTATATGAAATCCAATACCCAACAACATAGGGCCAGTTTCCATTGTAAAAAATAATTTATAAAAATATGATTTTTGGTAGAGGGTCCTAAGACAATATAACATACCAGTTTCAAAGCAATAGGCCAAATAATTCAGAAGATTGTCCTCCTTTGTCCATATATATGAAATTTATACTATAGCACAGAACTAAGGGCCAATTTTCATGAAACCACAATAATTTTAAGACTATATTTCTGTAGTGGGCCTTTGGATGATGCTACATACAACAATTCAAGACTCTAGGCTGTATGGCTGTGTCAGCAAGATGAAAACAAAATGTGTTTGTGAAACATGAATGACCCCAAAACGGCTAATGTTAAAATTTTGGACAGACGGATGGAGAGACGGACATGGGTTAAACAATATTCCACCCTGGGAGCATAATTAAAATATATCTACCTAAATTTTGGCCTCTTAAGTCCAAATTTCTGAGCTTACAGACTATGTGATAACTTAGAGACAGAGAGTTGCACTAAGTTATGTATGTCACAAGCAAAACTGTCATGACTCTTTCAAGTTATAAACTTTTTTTCCCTGTATTTATGTAAAGAAATCAAAATTCACTTGCCCATAAGTAATACTTACATAGAATTATTTGAACACAACTTTACGGTCCATAATGGAAACTTATCTACTAAGCAAAAGATGACAAAAAACATGCAAGCTTCTTCAACAATAATAATTATAATGTTTGACAGGTCTTTCCCTGGCATTTCATTTTGAAAAGGATTTTATATATTGATAGATAATTGTTCACTTCTTAACCATGACAGTTTTGCTTGTGACATACAAAAAAACTAAGTATTTAGTCTTTTAAATTCCCCTAGCACATGTACATAATTCACCTTTGTGTGAAAATGCACCAGAGGAGTCCCACAAACTACTCAGAAAAAAAAGAAAGCTGTCTTTTCTAAAAGTATTGTTTTAATTTTGCTTACCCAAGACACAAAAATATAGGTATTTATAGGTATTTGGGGCAAAATGGGTGAAATTATAGGTTTTTATAGGTAAGGTCCAAAAATATAGGATAATATAGGTATTTATAGGTATTTATAGGTTACTGGGCGCCCTGGTATTTGCGTAAAATCCGCATTGATTTGGTCTGAATACGCATTAACTTTTACAAAAATGCGTACAGATACGCATTCAAAATAATGAAAACGCATTAGATAATTGTCAGTCAGCGTATCAAGGTCGAAGAACGTCTTGAAAAAAAAACAAAAACAAGATCTGTCACTGTAAGATGACAATGCCCCCGACACCGCTTTGATCGTCATAAGGTCAAGGTCATCCAGGGGTCAAGGTCACCAAAGTATGTGCCTACAGAAAGGTAATGTACCAAGGAATGTTGTGGTAAAGTATGAAGCGAATATGTTAAGTAATAAGGAAGTTATGGCCAATGTTAAAGTTTTTGGACGGAATGACGGACGGACGGACGGACAGACAGACGGATGGACAGACGGACGGACGGACAAGTCAAATTTATGATGCCTCCCTATCGGGGGCATAAAAACACTAGGAAATTCCAACAAATAACACAAACTTGTTTGGTCTGTAAAAAAAATTAGGTAACGGCAGTCAGCTATCAGATATCAATATTACGACTTAAATCAGCCAATCACAACCTAGTATAATTGGGGAATAACAAATACGTCACCACTGTGACCAGCCGAGCGACAATCGGCTATTTCCGTACATCTACCGAATGATGCCGAATGTTGCATTTACTGTATGTGTAGATATTTTCGCGGAGCGAAATTTTCGCGGAAGGGCCCCAGTTTCAAGTTTTACAAATATTCGCGCAACTTTGAATTCGCGGAGAGACAAAATAGAAATTCTTAAATTCGCGCACAGCAAAATAAATGTAAGTGATGGGTAAATACTCTTTAATATTTGCAACATCTTAAAACTCAGAAGTAGGAGATTAAACGGATATTGCTCCACTGTAGCTTATTGTTTGCTTTATGCATTCTAATAAAAGGTTTGTTTCGTGTATTTCAAACCAAACATTGTCAAACAATACATTGTCCGATAAAGTGTTAAATGGTTATTCACAGTTTAATTGTTCAATTAGTTTTGATATCTTGTCACCTTCTTTATTCAACAAATTAAGTCAATAAAACATATACATGTACGAAATGAATGTATATTCATTTAATGTTTATAATAAACATACATTTCAACTTACGCGAAAATTAAACTATTAAGGAAGAATTAGGAGTACAAATATTTGCGCAATCATGAATTCGCGGGTCGACGGTCTAGCGCCAATATAGCGAAAATTAGAAGCCCGCGAATATTTCTACACATACAGTATTTGAATTTCAATCAATCGGTTATCTCCGTGAATGCAAATCATTTACCCGGTTTTAATAGGATGATAAATAACAAACCATTGCATCGATCCGTAAATTGGAAATAAAACAACAACTCGAAGGCGTTTGTTTTCTTTTTTAATCGGCAAACGAGTAAATCCACTCCTGAGCAGATCGTAACTTTAGGCGATTTTTGTCGATATTATTTCTGAAGTGGCCCTACAGGCAAAGATAGCCAACGATGGTAAACTTGTTCAGAAAAAAAAACCAACATGACGGTCGGAAACATGTCATTGAACCCGAAAATGAAAGTGGGCCGTTCCGGTCGGGTGTTCCTATTTATTTTAGTCCTTTCCCGAACAAGAAGGTAAATACGCCTTGTCTCAAAAAATTATCTTGAAATACGCATTTGAAAAAATTCTGAGGGGTAAATACCCATTGCCTCAGAAAATTATCTGGAGCTCTGTTCATCATTCCCACTTTTCAGAAGCCCTGGGTAATTATAACCCTTTCCCAATCAAGACTTGGTTTTGACAAACTTAATAGAAAAGACTCTGAAAACATTGAGTCAAAATATGAAAATGCTGGTAATCAGCATTTTCTCCTTTTGCCTCAATATTATCTGTGCTACATTGTACACAAATCACATCAAGATACCACTTATTTTGCTGTCTGCAGCAGCTTTTTTTATCCTGTCTCAATTTTTGCCGCTTGGGAAAAGGTTAACTCAAATCATATACATTTAAGGATTGAGCAAGATCTATGATATTCATGAAAGGAAATACTTTTTAACTCTTTCCCTAACGTCAAAATTTAGACTGTTCGGACTTGATAGTTGCTGCAGATGACACAAGAGGACCATGATGGTCCTATATCGCTCACCTGAACATAATGATATAAGCAACACTTTTCTTCAATTCAAAAAATATTTATGACTTTGAGACTGAAAACGAACTTATGGTCAATAACATTGTGAAAATCGAACTCATCCAAGATTTCATCGTGCCCAACATTGTGTCCAAGATTTGTCTTGATTGGTCTATAATTGTAGATTCTAGAGTGTAAACAAGGTCTAAAGCAGCCGAAAACGGCAATTTGATAAAATTCAAGGGCACACAACTCTCCACTTTTTGATCAGATCGGACTGAAAATCAAACTTATCCAAGATCTTATGGTCTCAAACACTGTGTTCAAGTTTTGTCTTAATTGAGAAATAATAGTAGATTATAGAGTGTAAACAATGTCAAAAACAGCCGAAATCGGCAATTTTATCAAATTCAAGGGCACATAACTCTCATCTTTCTTATCAGATCAGACTGAAAATCAAACTCATCTGAGATCTTATGGTCTCCAACCTTGTGTCCAAGATTTGTCTTGATTGGTCAAAAATTGTAGATTCTAGAGTGTAAATAAGGTCGAAAACAGTCAAAAACAGCAATTTTGTCAAATTTAAGGGCTCATAACTCTCAACTTTCTGATCAGATAAGACTGAAAATCAATCTCATCCCAGATCTTATGATCCCCAATATTGTGTCCAAGTTTTGGATTGATTGATTAATAATTGTAGATTCTAGAGTGTAAACATCGTCGAAAACAGCCAAAAATGACAATTTTGTCAAATTCAAGGGCAAATAACTCTCGACTTTCTGATCAGATGAGACTGAAAATCATACTCATCCGAGATCTCATGGTCCCAAACATTGTGTCAAAGTTTTGTCTTGATTAATGAATAATTGTAGATTCTAGAGTGTAAACAAGGTCAAAAACAGCCGAAAATGGCAATTTTGTCAAATTCAAGGGCACATAACTCTCATCTTTCTGGTCAGATCAGACTGAAAATTGAACTCATCCGAGATCTTATCGTCTGCAATGTTATGTCCAAGATTTGTCTTGATTGATCAATAATTGTAGATGCTAGAGTGTTAACAATGTCAAAACTAAGTATTTTTCGCATTCAAGGGCAGATAACTCCTGCATTTCTACTTAGATCTGACCCATAATCGAACTCATCCGAGATCTTATGGCCATACATGTTTTGACCAAGTTTGGTCAAGATTGGCTAATATTTGTAGATGCTAGAGTGTAAACACGAAATTGTGAACGGACGGACAGACGGACAGACAGACGGACGACGGACAAAAAGTGACCACAATAGCTCACCTTGAGCACTTCGTGCTCAGGTGAGCTAAAAATGGATGTTGATAAAGATAGAATTTGTGTACAATATAGCACAGAAAATAACCAGCATTTTCTTTTGTCTCAAGTTTTCCTCAACATTTAAATTTTCCGGATGTCAAAACCAGGTCTTGTTTGGGAAAGGGTTAAACCAGTGGTGGTCAAATGACTAACAAATATCATTAATATCGGAGATAAACAAATAAGACAGGATATCGTTGATGTAAATGCAAAACCCCTTATGTCGATTTGTGCGATTTTCTAAGTCAAATCTTGTGTGCCCAGTTAAGAAAATTCTTGCAGGTTTTGAGGTAATTTTACTGATCAGTATAAATGACACATTATTTGTGAACATTGTGTCCAAATTTCAAGTAACAGTAAATCCTGTCAGTTAGAGAAAAGTTATTACACTTTTTTCCGTCCCCTTTAAAATTTTCCAAAAACGAGATACGAGGTTTTGCATTTACAACGACGATATGGCATTCGAGAGCAACTTGGATCTAGATAAGCCTGTGCATATGTACAGTCTAATCCAGATCCATCTTGTTCTCTAATAGCTTCTTCATTGGCCGTAGCAACTTGAGTTGAGCATAATTGATCCTTATAAGACACCATTTGACCACAGGCTGATCTGAATACATCTGGACCCTTTTCCAGATCCTGCCTCAAATTGTTATGTTCTCCAATTAAACAGGATATGGCATTGGAGAACAACTTGGATCTAGATCAGCCTGTGCATATGTACAGTCTGATCCAGATCCATGTTGTTCTCTAATTGCTCTTTCATTAGCCGTAGCAACTTTAACCCTTTCCCAAACGACAAAAAATTTGGGTGATACTTTTTAAAAGCTGCTCTAGACAACAAGATTGATGTTAAAAAGGAAGGGATTTGTGTACAATATAGCACAGAAAATATTGAGACAAAAGGAGAAACTGCTGGTTATCAGCAGTTTCTTCTTTTGTTTCAATGTTTTCCCAAGCCTATTCTCTTAGGGACGTCAAAACCAGGTCTTGTTTGGGAAAGGGTTAAGAGCAGAATGGATTCTTATAAGACTGTATTTGACCACAGGCTGATCTGGAAACATCTGTTTCTAAAATTTTGTAAAGGACCCTTTTCCAGATCCTGCCTCAAATTATTCTGTTCACCAATTAAATAATCACTACAAGTAGCAATTATAGCAGACAGAGCTACTTATAAGATGGGGTGGGTTTTGAGAAGAGGCATAGCAGCAATAATTTGTGATACATGTATATAAATATTCCCAAGTCAATGTGTCCCAAGGCAGTTTAAGTATGATTTCTTCATGATTTGTTTTCGTTTGTGACAGGAAGTGATGCCGGTTGTTTGTTCTCCTTCATCTTGAAGTGTGTGTACATTACGACTCCTGAAAATAGAGGGAAAAGGAAAATGTTAAATATATTTAGAAGATGAAAAAATGTCAGTAGTCATCTAAAGTAACCTTTCACAAACAAAACATTTTCAAAACAGTAAAAATTTTAAACTGCTCTAATTTGAAAGCTGTTGCAGAGGACCGAGGACCTGATAATAAAGATAGAGTTTATGTAGATAAAAATATTGAGGCCAGAGGAGAACAAGAGCTTCTCAGAGCGGCGCATATACGCCCGAGAGGGGCTTGTCAGTAAAATTGGCCATTTTTTCAATTCAAGGGCAGATAATTCAAGAACGAAAAGAGTTATCTGAATTCTGTAAGCAATGTGCACAACTAGACACCATGGAGAATCATTGTAGCAAGTTTGATCAAATTCTGATCAAAACTGTAGGAGAAGTTGTGCACACAAGAAATTGCTAACGGACGGACAGACGGACGACCGGGGCCATAACATAATACGACCCTTCGCAGGCTACCAGTATTTCTTTTCTTTTGTCTCAATGTTTTGCTAGCCTGGTCTTGCTTGCAAAAGGTTTAATATCTTCCAAATCAGAAAGTGTCTGTGACACAAAACATTTTTTTTTCTATGATTCAATCTGGACTTTGGAACCAAATGATGCATGTTGATGGATTTCCATTTTACTTCGAAGAAATGATTCAAAGTTTAAATCAAATGTGTTCAAACACAAAATTACGACTGACAAAATTTCGAAGACAGTAAAGTTGAACAGAGTTTATATTGACATTGTGAAAATCAATTTCTTCATTTTCCACAATGTTTTCTACCTCAAGAACATCTTTTGAAATTGTTGTCTACAACATATTTCTGTTTGAACCATTCAGGTCTAAAACTATTGGGTCTTTTCATAATTCCGGTAATACAGAGTTGTCGTTCCTGCGGGACGGTATGTTTACTTCCATTTGCCTATTTGACAAGCGGCAACTTTATATTTTCATCAAATCAATGAGTAATTAAATGAAAGTGATTTTTATTGTAACTTAATAAAGGAATCTTATAATACCTCTGCACCTTCCATCATTTTTTAAACCATTCGGAGATCTATAACAAAAGAAATCTCCCATGATCCGATGACAGGTTATCATTGGAAATATTTTCCCCGTGATGTGCCTCAAATCAGGCGAGAGTCGATTTGTGACGTCATGACTTTGCGTTACTTACTCTAGTCATATGACGTCATACAAATAAAAATAGGGGCAACTTAGGGGAAAATAGGTACATGTATATACATGTACGCTGTGAGCGAGTTTTTCCAAACGAATATTTTGTAAAATTTTGTTTGTAAGAACATTCCGCCCCACACGGTTTTCCACTGTCGGGAAACGATTAATATCGAAAATAGAAATAGAATAAGTGAATGTTAAAGCACAGAAATTACTGAGGAAAGAGGTGATATTTCTATCATAGTCAGGACAAAATTCTGAAAAAGTCGCTTAGTTTTTAAGGTATAGGCATTTTGTGAAGAAAAGGATTTGAGATCGATTCTAGGGGTATTTGAGTATGCTGAGTCCGAAAAACAATGTTGCCAAGCTGAACAAGAGGCCCAAGAGGGCCTGTATCGCTCCACTGGCTCAGTATTTCAATCAATGAGACGGTTCAAGTATAGATTTTCATAAGGAAATTTGACAGGAAAGCTGATTCCAGAATAGACTTTACCTTGAGAAACCTTATTTCTCAGTGGTAATAAGTATTGTTTGTAAATAGGAAAAGTTATATATCGCTGCTTTTCTGCCAAAAACATGTATCTGCAGCTTAAAACAAGCTGCAGATACAAGGTTTTTGCAGAAAAGCGACAATATGTATATCCCTGTATTTCAACCAAACCTTGTAACCGCAGCTTAACCCTTTTCCAAACTGAAACAAGACCTGGGCTGCGTTCAGTAGACAAAACGTTTTGTCTTACTGGACGCAGGGCTGGTTTTGATGTCCCCGATAGAATAGGCTTGAGAAAACATTTAGGCAATAGAAGAAAATGCTGATAATCAGCACTTTCTCCTTTTGCCTCAATATTTTCTGTGTATTATTGTACTCAGATCCAACCTGCCATATCTTTTTCAGTGAAACTTAGTTAAAGATGAAATTCCAATATATTTTTTGACCCATTACCAAAATGGCAAAATTTGGGGCTTTTCCAAATTCAAAGATATTGCAGACGACAATTTCAAGTGAATGAAATTTAAAATATTTTGGTGTTTTGGCATAGAAAACATTGTGGGAAATGAAGAAATTGCTTGTCACATGCAATTTCTTCATTTTCCGCACTGTTTTTCAAAGCTGTTATCTTTTAGGGAGTCAATGTGTAGTAATGGGTTAAGTCCCGCAACAGATAGATGCTGGACGATGGACGATCATTAAAGCTCATATAATAGCACCTTGTGCTCAGGAGAGCTGAAAACAGGTGTAAATGATACTAATGATGCCAAGGCTTTAGTTTTATGGAAATAAGGCAGAATTTGGCTGGAAATTCTGTATCGTAGGGTTTTCCATCTTAGATTTCCACACAACACAAAATTATCATGGATATGATCTTTTTCATCTCTCTCTTTAAATTGCCGTAAAATGCACAATTTTGATTTATATGACCTTGCCAGATAGTTTTCACTGGTGGTGAACTCGGCCAAAGCGTTGGACATTTTTTCGCGATCATAGTATTTCGTCTGTGTTGTTTTAAATATTGTAACTACGGCTTGGATTAAGCTGTAGTTACGAGATTTTATAACAACACAGACGGTTTGTCTATACAAATTGCTACATCCGGTCTATTTTTAGAACAAATTCATTGTTATTAGAAAAACTATCCAATCAGATCTTTAAACTCACATTTAACTGAAATATCTGTACCTTGTGGTAGCGAAAAATGTCCCTTGCTTTGGCCGAGTTCACCACCAGTGGTTTTTATGTTTAACTTGATTTGGTAGTATAAATAAAACTCAAACACAAGTGTTTCTGTAAATAATGAAGTTTTATTAAAGAATGTTTAAGTAATTGAAATTGTTGTTTACAATAGCATACAATCAATACATATTTTCATTACATAAAAGTTGTTAAATAAACAACTTGCAGAATTCATATTATGCATGTACATGTATTACTTAAAATTTTCAATTAACCCTTTCCCAAATGGCATTGTTTTAGACTTCCAATTTAAAAGCTGCACCAGAAGACAAAATGGAAGGTGATGAAAACAGGTTTTGCACAATATAGCAAAATAAAAATAAATGAATAAATTTATGAAAAAAATGAAGCAAAAGAAGAAAATGCTGATTATCAGCACTCAATGTTTACAGAAGCCTCTTAAATTAGGGACGTCATGAACAAGCTCTTATTTGGGAAAGCGTTAAGTTTCATTACAGCTTATTCATGTTTTTGACAAAAGTAAAATGTTAATTCATCTCAACATTATCTGTTATTCAAACCTTTGTATAACATCTAAATTCAAAAAGCATATTGCTACTATCTGCTGATATTAACCCAGGACAACTTAATTTTTGTCAACAATGTTCTCTATAACTAGGCTGGGGCTCTGAAATGACTTGCCAAAGGCCATACCCACATGGATGGCAGCTTGAATGTAATCCAATCACATCACCCGCAACTTCTCACAAGAAATGAGTTTGGCATTCAAGCTACCATGTCAAGCAGGACCCCATTGTTTAAAATAGAATATGATCATATTTCATGTGTTTTGATCATCATTCTACCCTTTACAGACCGACAAGCCTTTCTGGATTGTCTTGATCTGTTATGAGTGACATCTTCACTATAAATGTACATATATGAGTTTTAGACCTGTAAGCTTTTATTCCAATGATAAAACAAAGTTTTGCAGATTGTACAGCTATATATTAAAATGCCTTTCCATCTATTATATGAAAGAATTGTTCTATGCCATACAAAAACATACTTAAGTGATTATTTCTAAACTATTATAATTAAATTTAAATACATACACATTTACAATGATGTTGCATTAATCCCTTTATATGAATATTTGACTGTCATAATGATATCAGTCCTCTTGTTATTTGAGTAACATATAATAAATAGTTTGTTTTTCTCTCTTTCCCTTGCTATCATCTGTCATGACTTTCATATGATTTATATATAAATGTGGTTATTGTGATATTCTTTGTGCAAAGCACCATTTCCACTTCTAACAAAGTCTATTTGTTAATCTATGACATTGCTATATATATTCATTAAGTATCTTTGAAATATATTCTCCTTTTGGATCAGTACTAGTCTTTGTTTTGATTTTCTAATCATTTCAGAGATTTATTCTAAAACTCGCATAAAACACTAAACTAATATTTTGAATCAAACAATGAATGGTACATGAACTTTTTCAGTAGATCAGCAGTTTTAACAAAAGTAAGACAGTGCTTTACTGAGCTTAGAACAAGTATAATCAAAATAGGAACAAGAGCTCCGCAGAGTGGCGCATATACACCCGAGAGGGGCTTGTTTGTAAAATTTGCCATTTTTTCAATTCAAGGGCAGATAATTCAAAAACGAAACAGGTTATCTGAATTCCGTAAGCGATGTGCACAAATAGACACAATGGAGAATCATTGTGGCAAGTTTGATTAAATTCCAATCAAAACTGTAGGAGAAGTTGCGCACACAAGAAATTGCTAACGGACAGACTGACGGACAGACAGACGACCGGGGCCATAACAATATGAACCTTCAGGCGTATAAAAATATAAATATTTGCTCTATTTGTCACAATAATCTTACCATTGTGCATAATTTTTCACCCTACAGGTCATTAATTTTTTGATGAGTTTTCTTCTCAATACTGAGGTTGATGTGAAATACAAAATTTGTGTAAGTTAGTGTGAACACATTTCGAAATTTAAAGAACATACTGCAATAAATATATATGAGATGTTAATCTACAAATCTCATTTAACTTGTTTTTATACGTGATGAACCATTTGCTAAGCTCTGCACTGCCTTCAGAAAAATTATGCAGAATGGAATAGTAATGTGAGTAAAAAGGTACAGTTGAATTAATGTAAAGTAGCAAGTTCATGTGTAACAGAAAGTAACAAATAGGAATCAATTCTATTAATTAAACAGTGACATAATTTCCGACAAACAATAGTATTTCCTCAGTGTAAATCTAAAAAATTTAACTTAGTCCAAATTCAAAAATGTTGCAGATGACAATTTAAAATGAATGAATCTTACATGTTTGGTCATCTTATGTAGAAAACATTGTGGGAAATGAAGAATTTGGTTTTCACAAGCAATTTCTTCATTTTCCACATGGTTTTCCATGGACATTATCTTCTGGGGAGTCAAAAGGAATCACTGTATGGTAATGGGTTAAAGGTGTAAAATGATCAGTCAACATGTGACTGCAGGCTGATCGTTATGTTAATCTTCTGCCACACAGTTCAGCATATGACAAGGCTTACAGTAGAAATTTCTCTCTTTCTTATTAGATGCTGAAATATGTGTTGAACATGAAGGAAAAAAAATAAGAAAAGAATGTTATATCGCTTGATCATAATTATGTGACCCGCCAAGCTTAACAGTACCTTATGGAAAGTGTGAAAAATATCAAACCTAGCCAGTCTGTGCAAACTAACTAGGATCAATTTTTTTCATTCTAAGGCAATTTCTTGGATATATATATATTTCGTTTCCTTGTTTGTTTTACATGTTCAATAAAATTCCAAATATGACATCTGGTTGATATCTGCTGAATCTCATGTATCTCAAGATTTGGTTAAATGGAAAAACCAGAAGGTCCCTTTCAGTGTGACAGGTCACATATCTTTGTGTCCACCTTTCTGCACCTATAGTGGCCACCCATACCTATATGAACCACCAGCTTTGTCTGCTGAAATAGCAGACAAAGCAAAAAACAATGACGGGTGAGATTTCAAACTGACCTCTTTCATTCAAAATAATATGTAAACTTGTCATTAGCTTCACACAACTCAATATTAATGATTTTTTTTTTAAACTTTATGAAAGATTGACACTGTGATTTGGCACAGCAGAATACACCATCGAATGATCAGACCAGACACATTCTATGACATCAGTGAGAATCAGTGGTATATTACTGTAAATATGATCAATTAAGGAGCCAGAATAATGGGTTGTTTTTGACACTTGTTGACTGCAGTTGAAGAAATCCTGCATAAACCTCTGGATAGTTGTATTCATATCCAATAAATCAATGTTGATATCACCTTGAATAATGAGGTGCTTCCCTTTGAAATGCTTTAAATTTTCAGTTAGAAATTTCTTCAGGTCAGTCACCGAAGATTTAGGAGAGTTGTACAATGTTGCAATGACTATTTCTTTATCTTGCACCAAGAGTTCTACAACAATCATTTCTATGTTTTTCTTTACCACAGAAAAGCTATGAGAAATATGAATGTTGTCCCGCACATAAACGATAATTCCTCTGTGAGGACGAGCATTGCTTACTTGTTTCCCATCTGCTCTAACAATTTGATATCCAGTTCTCTGCACTAAATCGATGGAATCATCTGCAGTTAACCATGTTTCTAATAAGCATAAACAATCTGCAGCTTTGACATTGGGATCTGAAAACAATTCATCCTTATGGCTTCTGTAAGACTGCATATTGTTGAAAAGGCATGTGAAATGAGTGTCACTAGTCATGTAAACTGGAGTGTAACATAGTTTCAATTTCTGTGATTCTCTTAAACGTATCATTTCTTCTTGAACTTTAGTTGACACAGAAATCTTGCTTTCATTCAAGTTTAGAATGTAAAGGCCTTTCAGGGATCTTGATCTACTTATTGCGACATAATGGGCATGGGAAAATACACGTTTTCCATCCATATCTATTACAACCTGACTCAACGTGTCTCCTTGAGATTTATGTACAGTTTTTGCTGTTGACTGGCGCAGAGGGATTTGTATTCTCACAAAAGTTTTTCTCAAATACACAAAGTTCCTCTTTGAATCAAAGATAGGTGTCCATAATGGATTAATAGCACTATGATACAAATGTCTGTACTTTGAACGCCATGATGTTCCGATTTTATCATCATTGAAAGAAACCCACACAATACTTGGTCTAGTAGTATTTTTCTGTCTGTATTCAATTTTATTTATCATACAAGAAGACCCATTTACTAATCCATCATCTACATCAAGGTTAAGACATAGGTCATAAATCATTCCAATAGCTATTCCTACCATCTGACTAAGCCCTGCAGTGTGTGTGGAATCATGTGGCAACTTTGATATTAGTTGTTGTTTAACTGTCACATTGTCATCTCCTAATACATGATCAAGAGCAGGAATGTTTACTTTTTCATTAGTATTATTAAGAAAGCTCCTGACATTGAAATTGTTCACTTTCTCATTGGTATTGAATAAATGTGTTGTATTTTGTGGATAGTCTGTACTAGCAGTATCAGTCAATCTCTTTTTTAGATTTTCAATGTCAACTTGTGTATGATTTCCTTCTCGTAATCTGTTCAAAAGTTCAGCAAATTGCTTGTCTTCCTTTTGCCTCATGATCTCATCCAATTCATGCATTACAATAAAATCCTGCCATAAGTTTGTAGCTAAAGGTCCAAAATTTGTTTTCAAATTCTCAAATATCCAACCATCCATCACTGGTTTCAACTGGAAAAGGTCTCCAATGAATATCATATGCAAGCCACCAAATGGAACATTACTGCCCTTTATTTGTTTTAATCTTTCATTTATGAGTT
This sequence comes from Fragum sueziense, assembly GCA_963680895.1. Taxonomy (NCBI): domain Eukaryota; kingdom Metazoa; phylum Mollusca; class Bivalvia; order Cardiida; family Cardiidae; genus Fragum; species Fragum sueziense. Next base: position 28,989,883 of record OY804597.1, read on the forward strand.
TAAGCATGTTATTTCCAACCATGGACACTTCATCAATCATAACAACAGACAAGTCTTTATATTTTGTTCGAAGGGTGTTTAAAGTGTCACTATTAAGTGGAGTACAATCATAACCCTGGCTTGCTGGAATGCGGAAAGCTGAATGTAATGTTACCCCATTTATATGAAAAGCAGCTTTACCTGTTGGTGCACAGAGAAGAACTCTACAGTTCTCAGGATTATCACCAGGATTAGATGTCAAGTAACGCTGCAAAGCTTCAAACAATGCACTTACAAGAACAGATTTTCCAACGCCTGCACCACCAGTTAAAAAAACTTTCAACTTTTGTTCATCACGCTTAACAGATTGGAAAACATGAATAAAAAATTCTCTCTGTTTCGTATTCAATGATTTTATCAATTGCCTGTAATCTATGTCTGACATTGTTTTCCTGCGTACACTAATATCTACAGAAGCAACACTTAAACCAACATCTCCAGCAATATCACCTTGTCTCTGATTTTCAGGTCTATCAGGATCAAAGAATATGAAACTTTCACTTTCTTTTGCACCAATATTTGAGTCATCCTGCTCAGACTGCTCTGTGCCTGGGGCAACATCATCAAAATCTTCCTCATTGTGAGCACGCTCCATTGCATCATCTAGTTCATCAGCATTCTTTTCATACTGCAAGGCTTTGTGCTCTATGAAATTTTTAATGGATCTGTACCTTGATAGGTAAGAGTCATGACCTTGTTTCAAATCAATACTTTCATCTCTCCATGAAGTAAATAGAAGCAATCTTTCTCTACAGAACTGTTCGATGTCAATTTTTTTCGAAAATCTTACATATCTTATGACTTTTCTTTGTTTCCTTTCACTTATAACAATTCCATTTTTGAGAACAATTCGACCCCCAGGAATAGAATATTGTCTATCCTCACTTGAATTATAGTCATTTGTGTCTGAGTCAAGCACCTCATCCTCGTTACAATATGTATCCATGTTTTCATTGTTTTCACCTTCATTGGTTTCTTCATTTAATGTTTCAGAAATGTTTTCACCTGAATTTCTTGCAGTGCCTTTGTCAGTGTTGTATTTGATATCAAGCTGGGACACATAGTCTGCTAAACACCAATTTTCAAGTTGTTTTGGTCTTTTAGAATATCTTTTAATGGTATTATCTGCTTCAATATCTGTAGAATTTGAAGATAATTTTTCAAGAGATTCCTTAGACTTAAGTAGGAATGTTCTCTCTTCAGGCAAAGAAGTGTTAATGAAAACAACATCCCTTGAGGCTTTTGTCAATGGCTGTTGTAAAAGTAAGTAGCAGGCTTCCTGGGCACTAACCTCAACACTATTCAAGAATTTATTTCCAATATGTCTAACCTGTTGTCGGAGATCCATATTTCCTCTTCTAGCTTCTTTACATGCCTCATTCATAAGAATACTCATTCCTCTCTGTGCTTTACTAATATATGAAACTATATATACAGCACATGCATATGGATCCAATACAAATTGTAAGTCATGGTTTGCACCCCAAGCGTTTAGAATAGGTTTCATGTATGCATTAATTCTAACCTCACTTAATTTTCTTTTCAGAAAAACCTTTGGACCACTCAATGAGCTTTGGACTGCTTTGATGTAATCATCCTTGCTTACTTTGATCTCAGTAAGGAAATCATCTACCGTAATATTTGTTTCCTTCAACTCATCCAATTTCTTTTGTATTTTGACAAATAAATCTTTGTAATTTTGCTTTTCTTTACAGTCATTTAACGGTTCCAATATAGTTGTGCTTTTCATTGGAGGAATGGGAAAACCAAATCTACAAATAGATTTCTGTTTCTTTCTACAAGACTTGGAATGTTTATGTATCTGTAGTTCTACAAGTTGTTGATCTGGATTTTTCTCACAAGATACATACTTATCTATGAAGGATGTTACTTCATCTAATGAACTTTCATGATATCTAGGAGCCTTTTCAATCCATATTAACATGTGGATGTGAGGTGAACCTCTTTGTTGGAATTCAACACGATAAAAGTAATCTATTATTTTTCCTAATGGGTCATGGGGACTTTTAAGTACAGTGTTTATGAATTCTTGTACTCGGTTGTCAAAATACCTTACACATGTAACTGGATCTTTTTGCACAAGTTTTGTTTTATCAATCCAAGTCAAGTTATCCAATTCTTCCACAGACATTGTTTTTCCATCATTTATCTGAGAGAGCATATTTAGTAGATCATGCCATCTGGTATCTGCCGACGAAAGAGATGTAAACCAAGTAGGTAATCCTAGTTGTCTAATCATTGCAAAAACATCTTTTTTACGGGCTTCAAAATATGGTGGTGAATTCCTTAAACTTCTGAAAATATAAAATCCCTCATCCAATCTCACAACACCTTTAAGATGATTTGTATCAAGCATTTGTGAGGCAGTAAATGTTTTACCTTCTGTTTTACATCTACGCAAAGCAAGATGGACTTTATCAGAAATTTGTTTCAGTTGAACTTTCTTTAACTTAAAGAAGATATTGGGAATATTTGATGCTACTCTGCGATCAATATGCCTCAGTTCTAGCTTGCATGTATCACTATAGTGAATGTGAACATGTTTTTTATCATTTGGACTTCTTCTCTGTCCACAGAAAATTGTAGGAAAAGACAAATATTCTGCATCAGGATCTTGATAAAGGCTGAGTGGTGTTTGACCCTCACCTGGAGCAAAAGTATAAGCGTTGTCTTTATTTGGGTCTGCAGCATCCAGCATAGTGTCACTATTACCAATAACCTTTTCTGTCTCGTCAACTTCACTAAAGTGATCAGAGTCATAATTCACATCATCATTACAATCTAATTCTTCACTTACGCTTTCACCTGTCATTCCAAAGAACTCTTTTACTGTATCACTACAATCTGAAGTAATTGATTGCATCCAGTCATCATCTACTTTAACACCAGATTCTTTATACAGTACACTATGGTTCACTAACCAATGAAGAGCACTTAAAACATGCAGAGGTCTAATATTTTCAGTGAAATCACATTTATTATATGAAAGTTTCTTCTTAAGTTTAACAGGTATTGTATAGTGACTATCTAATGTTCTTGGTAAACTGTGTATAACAGGCTGAATGTCAACCGGGACATTGACAACATTCCCTTTGATGGACAACTGACCTCCTCTTGGTAATTCTCTAATCTGCATAAATGGGATTCTCAAAGAAACTAATCTTTCCTCTAGCTGATGTAAATTCAGTTCCTTTGGCAGTACAGGAAATGCATTTTGATTGAAAACAGACATTGGAGGGACTTTGTTAAGTTTAATTTTTTCATAGCATGTTTTACACAGCCATTCACAATCATCAACAGAGATGTAATTTGTAGAAAATTTTTTAACTGCATCAGAAGAGCATTTAGAATTTAGTTTGTTGAATAACACAACAGAATGTTTAAACCATGTTTGGTTACAGCATGAACAAACATAAACAGGGCCTTTTGAAACATTCTTCTTAAATTTTTCAATGCAGTCGTCTAAGCTGGAACCATATCGCTTTGAACTTTTGTAGCTCTTTTCCTTAATTTTATAATCTAAATTAGACCTTAGACTCTGGCGCTTAGTCTTATTTCTTTCATTTTCTACTATCATATTGAATCTTGATGAACGTTTATTCTGTTTTTTCATCCTTTCTGAATCTTTATACAATTTACTAGAGCGGCACTTGTGCATTGATTTAAGAGTTAACATTCTTTCTTTCTTCTTTCTTTCCTCATTTTGTCTAACTTTTTGCATAGAACCCTTTGTCATTGACCTTTCTTTGACTTGCCTTTCTGGATTTTCTCTTGCTTTTTTCTTTGAAATATTTGTCATTGTCCGTTCCTTGACTTGCCTTTCAGGATTTTTTCTTGCTTTTTTCATTGAAGTATTAGTCATAGTCCGTTCCTTGACTTGCCTCTCTGAATCTTGTCTTGCCTTTTTCTTTGAAATACTAGTCATAGTCCGTTCCTTGACTTGCCTTTCTGGATTTTGTCTTGCTTTTTTCATTGAAATACTAGTCATAGTCTGTTCCTTGACTTGCCTTTCTGGATTTTTTCTTGCCTTTCTCTTTGAAATACTAGCCACTAATCTTTCCTTAGATTGTCTTTCAGGATCCTGCCTAATTTTCCTCATATAACTTTTCATATATTCATTTCTTTTTAATCTTTTACGTTCGTGTACAATTTCATAATCTGACCTAACTTCTTGTTTGCGCTTTTGTCTCTCTGCTTGATCCTTGAAATATATGTCAATCAAAGATAATTTCTCAGGTGGACAATTTGTAAATTCAATTTCATTTTTCTTGGATTCAGATTCATGGATTTTTTCTCCTATAACAAATCTAATTGGCATCATGTCAAATTGTTCATTTAGATCGATGTTCATACTTTGATACATTGCATACATGAACATTACCAAATCATCTATTGAAAGAAAAGAAGCTAATAATGATCTTCCATCATCATCTACCAATCCATCAACACCATGTGAATGAGAATCAAATAAACAATATCTACCATCCTGCCTGAAAATTGCAGAACAAACTGAACCAATGATAAATAAAAGATAAGAAGTTGTGTGAAATGCTTCCTTCAAACAACTGTGAAGTGATGACATATGAGTGTTGATAGAACTTTGAATAAATACACCAGATAAAATATTTCCTCTCACAATAGAAACATGTCTATCAAATGCAGTTACAGAACCTGGGATCTCTTCCAAATTCAAAAGCAAGCTTTGAAAGTCATTCCTCGCTTTCAGTCCAATCACTATTTCTCTATGTAATCTATCTCCTTCTATTAGAATTTCATCTAGATTTTGTGAAGATGGCAGATGTCTAAGCTCTGTGTATATCATCGAGCATAAGGCATTGGCTGTACATTGTAGATTTCGAGAGGATGGGTCAAACATTTGATTACCTTGATGAAAAGTTCCGAAAATCATTGTGTTGGATTCTGTATCTTCAGCAACAACTTCAGTAGCAAGAACAGTATTACCATCAGCACTAGCATCAATAACAGTGTCAGTAAGTATATCATCTGCAGTATTTGGTAAAGTATCATGAACAGTATCAAGAACAGTATCAAGAACAGTATCAAGAACAGTATCAAGAACAGTATCAAGAACAGTATCAAGAACAGTATCAAGAACAGTTTCAGAACAAATTCCAGACACAGATGGTTTTTGTGGGTGGGCAAGTCCCCCATCTGATATTCCAAAGACGCCCTCCATAGACACAGATGGTTTTTGTGGGTGGGCAAGTCCCCCATCTGATATTCCAAAGACGCCCTCCATAGACACAGATGGCCTTACATCTGTTTCATCCAAAACAGATGAAGGTAAAGGGTGGGATAGGCCCCCATCTGATAGTTCAAAGACACCCGTTAAATCAGCTGTGGTTTTCGTGAGTACATCTCTTCTGGCTCTACTCATTCGCCAATTCTTCTTGCGAGGCATTTTCCTTCTGCAATTAGAAAATATAAACTAAAATGGCAAATTTTCCAGACATTCAAAGACAACTTTTGACATTGTCTGATGACCAGGACCCTGTTTTACAAATGAATTGAAATGTTCATAAAATCATAAGAAAAACAGGGCCCTGGACCATAAAAGCTGCTACATGTGTATGAAGTGTAAATTTGCAAGCATGTATCGTTTTGACCTTGATAAGTCACTTTAACAATGTTATTAAGGGATTCATACCAATGAATTATGAACTGTTTTAATATCAAATTTGAGCACTACATCTTAATTTCTAACTTACAAGGAAAAAACAGACAAACTAATGGACAGACCAGATTTTATATTGATCCCTTTCTGATCTTTAGGTGCAGATAGTGTAAAAATTCAAGAGAAAGTAATAAAAAGCCAGTTCTTACATTAAACGGATAAATCAATGGTAAATCCAAGTCCCTTTTTCCTCTGTATCTCTTTTCTTTAACTTCGTCACACTGTACTCTATATCTTTCAGCAATCAACACAAAGTGATCTATATTAAGGTACACAACCTTAAGTCACATAGGGTAGAACTTATGTTCACAATAATTCCAATATATACTCCAATTCACTGTCACAATGAACTCACAGCTACATAAAAATCACAAAACTGTATTTAGAATTAAATCAGTGTTGCACAAAAATCATAAAAAAATGTTCACTATTAAAGTGTTCACAATTCACTGTTCCACACAAGAATCATAAAAATGTGTATAACATTTCCAATTTTGGAAATAACTAGAACTGTCGCAAAGCGGACAAATACCCCCCACTAGCGCCTTGTCACTGAAAAAAGTGCTATAGGTCAAAAGGTTCTTTAGTTGGAGCATGGAAACAAATTTTAAACAAAGTCCAATTGTGACCTTGAACTTTGACCTTTGTGACCCAAAAACAATAGGGCACCTCCTTGGGTCATGGGAAACAACTGTGTAAAGTTTCATGATCCTAGGTCAACGGGTTCATGACTTAGAGCATGGAAACAGATTATAAACAAAGTCCGATTGTGACCTTGACCTTTGACCTTCGTGACCCAAAAACTATAGGGCACCTCCTTGGGTAATGGGAAACAACTGTGTAAAGTTTCATGATCCTAAGTCAACCGGTTCATGACTTAGAGCACGGAAACGGATTTTAAACAAAGTCCGATTGTGACCTTGACCTTTGACCTTCGTGACCCAAAAACAAAAGGGCACCTCCTTGGGTCATGGGCAACAACTGTGTAAAGTTTCATGATCCTAGGTCAAAAGGTTCATGACTTAGAGCACGGAAACGGATTTTAAACAAAGTCCAATTATGACCTTGACCTTTGACCTTTGTGACCCAAAAACAATAGGGCACCTCTTTGTGTCATGGGCAACAACTGTGTAAAGTTTCATGATCCTAGGTCAACCGGTTCATGACTTAGAGCACGGAAACAGATTTTAAACAAAGTCCGATTGTGACCTTGACCTTTGACCTTCGTGACCCAAAAACTATAGGGCACCTCCTTGGGTCATGGGCAACAACTGTGTAAAGTTTCATGATCCTAGGTCAACCGGTTCATGACTTAGAGCACGGAAATGGATTTTAAACAAAGTCCGACTGTGACCTTGACCTTTGACCTTCGTGACCCAAAAACAATAGGGCACCTCCTTGAGTCATGGGCAACAACTGTGTAAAGTTTCATGATCCTAGGTCAACCGGTTCATGACTTAGAGCACGGAAACGGATTTTAAACAAAGTCCGATTGTGACCTTGACCTTTGACCTTCGTGACCCAAAAACAATAGGGCACCTCCTTGGGTCATGGGCAACAACTGTGTAAAGTTTCATGATCCTAGGTCAACCGGTTCATGACTTAGAGCACGGAAACGGATTTTAAACAAAGTCCGATTGTGACCTTGACCTTTGACCTTCGTGACCCAAAAACAATAGGGCACCTCCTTGGGTCATGGGCAACAACTATGTAAAGTTTCATGATCCTAGGTCCACCGGTTCATGACTTAGAGCACGGAAACGGATTTTAAACAAAGTCCGATTGTGACCTTGACCTTTGACCTTCGTGACCCAAAAACAATAGGGCACCTCCTTGGGTCATGGGCAACAACTGTGTAAAGTTTCATGATCCTAGGTCAACCGGTTCATGACTTAGAGCACGGAAACGGATTTTAAACAAAGTCCGATTGTGACCTTGACCTTTGACCTTCTTGACCCAAAAACAATAGGGCACCTCCTTGGGTCATGGGCAACAACTGTGTAAAGTTTCATGATCCTAGGTCAACCGGTTCATGACTTAGAGCACGGAAACGGATTTTAAACAAAGTCCGATTGTGACCTTGACCTTTGACCTTCTTGACCCAAAAACAATAGGGCACCTCCTTGGGTCATGGGCAACAACTATGTAAAGTTTCATGATCCTAGGTCAACCGGTTCATGACTTAGAGCACGGAAACGGATTTTAAACAAAGTCCAATTGTGACCTTGACCTTTGACCTTTGTGACCCAAAAACAATAGGGCACCTCCTTGGGTCATGGGCAACAACTGTGTAAAGTTTCATGATCCTAGGTCAACCGGTTCATGAGTTAGAGCACGGAAACGAAAAAGTCTACGGACGGACGGACGGACGGATGGACGGACGGACGGACGGACGGACGGACAGACAGACAGACATGGTGAAACCAATATACCCCCCTCTACTTCGTAGGTGGGGGGTATAATAATAAAAGTTCACAAATGTTCCAAGTGATATTACGGTAAGTCTTTTTGTAATATTGATAAATTTGTCTGAAATAAATAAGAACAGTTGTTGAAATCATGATTGATAGAATAGTTGAGTGACAAAATGTAAGTTTCTTGAAAGACAAGATGTGTTTGTGAAACATGAATGCCCGAAATGGCTATTTTTCTACAATGTTAAGTTTTTTAATTAAGAGTTGATAAGGGTTACATGGAACATATAGATATCATTGAAAGGAAGTTAGATACCAAATTTCAGCTTTGTTTGTCAAACACTTTTGGAGAAAATGCAAAATGTTAAGTTTTCTGACAGACAGACAGGAGTAAAACAATAGAAATCATGTTATTTTGCTAACCTATGTAAAAGATCTGGAAGTAATTGCGATTAGCAATTCTAAATTATTCACTGTGTGTTTAGTTTTGAGATTTAAATCTAAATTTGTTCAAAACGTTATAATAATTTAAATATTGGCATGACACTGTACATTACTAAAGACTAGAAAATCAAATTCAGTTTATTGTTGAAATATCATTTCCAAAACTTAAATAAATGTGTATCTCTGTTAAATTGATAGAAAATAATTTCCACTTTCTATGAAAGTGGTAAACTATTTTTTGTGATAAACAAGGCGGTTATCCCAAAAAGAGGCCCTCTTCATAACTGGTGATAATCATGTATGCAATTCAAAGAAAGCAAATAACAACTGTCTTTGAAATACACAATCCTACATACTCAAAAGATTCCTGCAGCATGTTTTGGTCACCAGCACACTTACCTGGTATAGGTTAACGTCTGCAATAGCCCCTAAAGAACAAAGTCTATCTAAACTTTTGATTTAAATAGAATTTAACAAAGTATGGGTTACAAATTATCAATCATTCTTCATAACAAGAGGACCATGATGGTCCTATATCGCTCACCTGAACCAAGATGATATGAGCCAGTTTTGTTCAGTTTTGTGACTTTAGCACTGAAAACAAACTTATGGTCAACAACATTGTGTCCAAATTTTGTCTCGTTTTGTCGCTATTTGTCGTTGTTAGAGTAAAAACAGTCGAAAACAGCAAATTTGTCAATTTGAAGGGCTCAGCAAACTCAGCAAATTCTACTATGATTAAGCTGAAATTCAAACTGGTGCAAGATCTTATGTTAAGCAACATTGTGTCCAAATTTCGTCTTGATTGTACAACAATTGTAGATGCTAAAGTGTAAACAAGGTCCGAAACAATCGAAAACATCAATTTTGTCAAATTCAAGGGTGTATAACTCATGACTTTATGATCCGATCAATCTGAAAATCAAACTCATACATGATCATATAGTCCGTAACATTGTGACCAAGTTTTGTCTTGATTGGTCAATAATTGTAGATGCTATAGTGTAAACAAAGTCAAAAACAGTCGAAAACGGCAATTTTGTCAAATTCAAGGGCGTATAACTCTTAATTTTATGATCCGATCAATCTGAAAATCAAACTTATACAAGATCTTATGGTCCCTAACATTGCCTCAAAGTTTTGTCTAGATTGGTCAATAATTGTAGATGCTAGAGTGTAAACAAAGTCAAAAACAGTCGAAAACGGCAATTTTGTCAAATTCAAGGGCGTATAACTCAAGATTTTATGATCCGATCAATCTGAAAATCACACTAATACAAGATCTTGTAGTCCATAATATTGTGTCAAATTTTTGTCTTGATTGGTCAATATTTGTAGATGCTAGAGTGTAAACAAAGTTGAAAACAGTCGAAAATGGCAATTTTTGTTAATTTCAAGGGCATATAACTCAAGACCTTCTGATCCGATCAGACTGAAAATCGGACTCATCCAAGATCTTATGGTCACCAACATTGTGTCAAAGTTTTGTCTTGATTGGTCATTATTTGTAGATGCTAGTGTAAACAAAGTCGAAAATGGTCGAAAATGGCAATTTTGTCAATTTCAAGGGCACATAACTCAAGACCTTCTAGTACGATCAGACTGCAAATTGAACTCATCCGAGATGTTATAGTCAACAACATTTTGTCAAAGTTTTTACTTGATTGATCAATAATTGTAGGTACTAGAGTGTAAACAATGTCAAAACTAGCTATTTTTCGCATTCAAGGGCAGATAACTCCGGACTTTCTGGTTCGATCTGACCCATAATCAAACTCATCCGAGATCTTATGGTCATACATGTTTTTACCAGGTTTGGTCAAGATTGGCTTATATTTGTAGATGCTAGAGTGTAAACACGAAATTGTGGACGGACGGACAGACAGACGGACGGACAGACAGACAGACAGACAGACGGACGACGGACAAAAAGTGACCACAATAGCTCACCTTGAGCACTTCGTGCTCAGGTGAGCTAATAATCATAAACTGTTGTTTTTTTTTCTTCATTAACACAAACACTTGTCACGGGTCAAGAGGGTCTGAAATGAGAAAAAGAGTATATCACATTTTGGCATCAAACTTAACCATTTTACAAACTCTTCCAATTTGAAAGGTGTTGCAGACCGCAATATCAAGTGCATGGAATTTTAAATTTTTTGGTGTTTTTTTGTTCAGAAAATATTGTGGAAAATGAAAAAAATTGCTTATCACAAGCAATTTCTTCATTTTCCACAATGTTTTCAAAAGCCTTTATCTTGCAGGGTGTTGAAAGGCGTCACTGTGTGGTAATGGGTTAAACAGTGGACTCTTAATAATTATATAATCCTGTTATAAGACATTCATTGCAAATTAGCAATTTCCTGTCTGCAAAAACTTAAAATTTTGAGAACAATATACTCCCTTTTTAGCTTTTTTCTGTTAATTGCAATAATTATCTTGACAAATAGACATTGCAGTTAAAAAGAATCCACTGTTTAGTGCATTTTCTCTTTTCTCAAACGATAAAAATTCAGACTGTCAAGATTTGACAGCTACTGCAGGTGATGAATTGGGTTACAAAACTATATGGAATTTGTGAACATTACAGAACAGAAAATACTGAAGGAAAAGGAGCAAGTGCTAATAATCAGCATTTTGTTTTTTCTTTCAAAGTTTTCTGACACTAAATTCCTTCAGAGACATGAAAACATGGTCTTGTTAGGGAAAGGGTTAATGAACGTTGAATTGATTTTCATGTGACTAAAATTCAACACAAAAGTTCTAAGAAGGGTGTCTCAAATAAAAAATGGTCTTGGAGATGTTTTGAAAATTCAAAGTAAAAATAAAAAAATTGCAAAAAGTCACCTAAGGAACATTCTGGCAAAGTACACTCATAATATGTCCAGTGATTACAGAAGCGGCAATCAATGAAAAATTTTCTAATGATTTCTGATAAGCCCCATCCTGCCATGCACCCATTTTTGGACAAAAAACAGTTTTTTTCTAACATTTGACCGCTTGACCTAGTTTTCAACCCCAGTGACCCAATTTCAATCCTTCAATGATTTCATCAAAACAATCACTCTGACCTCTTTTCAGATTGACTGGGCAGAAAATATGACCTCTGAAGGGCATACAAGGTTTTTCTAAGATTTGACCTAATAAAGATTTATGTTTAATTAAAGAACTTTTTCATGGTTTGTCATATTCTGATAAGCCCTACCCTGCCGCACCCAAATTTATAGACCAATTAAAATTTTACTAACAAAGTATTATTGAATAACAAAGTATGGTCGAAAGTAACAAAGTATGGTTGATTTTAAGAATTTCTCGTGATTTCTCCCATTCTGATAAGCCACGCCCTGCAATGCCCACATTTATGGACCAATCAAAATTTCATGAACAAGTTAAGTATAGGGTCACTTAAGGTGCATTTCTACCAAGTTTAATTGAAATTGGCCCAATCGTTGATTTTTAAAGAATTTAACAATTATTTTGTGATTTTTCTAAGTCAGATAAGCCCGGCCCTGCCACACTCAAATTTATGGACTAATAAAAATTTCACGAACAAGTTAAGTAAAGACTCACCCGATGTACATTTCTGCCAATTTTGGTCAAAATTGGCCGAATGGTAGATTTTTAAAGAATTATTTTGTGATTTCTCTAAGTCTGATAAGCCCAGCCTGGCCACGCCCACATTTATGGAGCAATCAAAGTTCTTTAAACAATTTAAGTATAGGGTCACCTAAGGAACATTCCTTCAAAGTTTGGTCAAAATTGACCAACTGGTTTGAGAGGAGAAGATTTTCAAAGAATTATTTTGTGATTTCTCGAAATTTGATAAGCCCCGCCCTGCCACACCCACATTTATAGACCAATCAAAATTTCGCTGACAAGTTAAGTAAAGAGTCACCCAAGGTACATTTCTGCCAAGTTTGGTCAAAGTTGGCCAAATGGTTGATTTTTAAAGAATTATTTTGTGATTTCTCTAAGTCTGATAAGCCCCTCCCTGCCACGCCCACATTTATGGACCAATCAAAATTCTTTGAACAATCTAAGTAAAGGGTCACCCGATGTACATTTCTGCCAAGTTTGGTCAAAATTGGCCGAATGGTTGATTTTTAAAGAATTATTTTGTGATTTCTCTAAGTCTGATAAGCCCCGCCCTGCCACGCCCACATTTATGGACCAATCAAAGTTCTTTAAACAATTTTAGTATAGGGTCACCTAAGGAACATTCCTTCAAAGTTTGGTCAAAATTGACCAACTGGTTTGAGAGGAGAAGATTTTCAAAGAATTATTTTGTGATTTCTCAAAATTTGATAAGCTCCGCCCTGCCACGCCCACATTTATAGGCCAATCAAAATTTCACTGACAAGTTAAGTAAAGAGTCACCCAAGGTACATTTCTGCCAAGTTTGGTCAAAGTTGGCCAAATGGTTGATTTTTAAAGAATTATTTTGTGATTTCTCTAAGTCTGATAAGCCCCGCCCTGCCACGCCCACATTTATGGACCAATCAAAATTCTTTGAACAATTTAAGTAAAGGGTCACCCAAGGAACATTCCTGCAAAGTTTGGTCAAAATTGGCCCACTGGTTTGAGAGGAGAAGATTTTTAAAGAAAAAGTTAACGGACGCACGGACGCACGGACGCACGCACGACGGACACACCGCCATGACAATAGCTCGCTGGCCTTCGGCCAGTGGAGCTAAAAATGGCTTCTTCATCATCTAATTTACATATTTTCAAAATGGCCGCCAAAAACTCAAATATGCAATAATAATGTTGTTATTCATCAATTTTTCGACATGGTTTGTTCTAAATATCGCAAATTTCCTGTTAACAGACTAAAACTAAATTATTTCATAGGTAATTCAGGAAACAAATTAGATTCATTTTTGAAAATTACCGTATAAATGGCAATAAACCCCATTGAAACAAAAACATTAATCTACATTTTATTTTCCCGTGTGAAATGCAGTTAAATGATTCAAAGTACTATTTTGAAAATGTTATGCATTAAAGGTAAAGTTTCAAAGGGGAGATATGATAAAGAAAACAAAATTGCGCACAGGCCCTTTGACCATATATTAGTTCTTTTAGTAGGCCTACTCCCCAAACACGCCAATTTAAAAACCATGTAAATAATTGTTCACATAATTTTGCCAAAATAATGATAAATCCTACCCACTATATTGAAATCATGATTTGACTAAACTTGTTGCCAAGATATCCACAATAAATTCTTAGAAATATAAATCAATGTCCAACAATTTTGGAAAATGGTTTACCGTATTCATTCTAGTAAAGGATAGTGTAGTGTGGGGACTTTCATTTTGTGGAAAATTCCATTTTTTGCACCTTCATATACACTCATGATCCTAAACTGCTGAAGATATTTAGTTACTAAAATCGTTTAAATTTACATTTTAATATCCTTAAAATAAAATAGTGTATGATTATTTGAAATTGAACACTTATTAAACAGGTAGACAATTTAGGCACTCCAGGACAATATCAAAAAGTACAATTATCTTAGTTTTCAAAATTTTGTTAGATTGCAAAATTAGTTGCGTGTGGCAAAATTGATTTTACTATGGTCATGTTGAACTTCAATTTTCCAGAAGAAACATTATTTGTTCATTTTGACACTATTTCAAAGAGACAGCTTACTGATATACATTCTGATATTTCAAATTTCGCATTGTCATATAATTATGTTTGAATAATACAATCTGAAGCTTAAGCTCAATTATTAACCCGTAATCTGCAGATGTTTACATTAATTTCATCGATTCTCGTGTAAGAATAATCTCAAAAAGGAACACTAAGTTTCAATATCCAGCTCCATCTGTTACGAAAGTTTATTGTCTTTGTATATGTACAAAATCAGATGTGTTACATGAAAAGAAACATTGTAACAACTGTTTTAAATGAGTGTTGGGTATCTCTCATATGATAAATTATGCTGTTGTACCGAATACAATTATTCTGTTCAATGTCTTTGATAATGCTTAACTTCGTTGCTGACCCAAGATTTGCAAAATGTGATTTAGTTGTAGTCGGTTTTAAGATGCGCTTTTTGAATTCTAACAAATACAGTAACCAACTTATCTACATGTATCAAAAACGTTGTGCTTGTTTACAACGCCTACGTTACTTCTGATAATTTAATACTTCTTGGCATCAGTGTAGTCGTCATTTTTTCATGCGTGTTTCTAGATAACTTTTCGACATTCAAAGAGGAGCCATGCTAGTATGTCAAACATAAAAGCACGTAAAATATATTTTCAGGAAATATCATACAGATTGGTCAACCTGTATGGGTAGATACTTACTGTATCATGAAAATTCGCATCGAATTCATTTAATCCTTCTATATGTATTTGTATCCAACTTTACCTACCACATTGTTAGTTTCTCATTTAATTTATAGGAATTCAAAGTAATCTTTGATGAAAATCTTAGTACCAAGGACATAATTCTTTTTCTGCCTATAAAATACAACGTGCACACCACTTAGTAAACTCTAATTGTCCCCATGTTGTTCTGATGCCTGAAATATCTAGCATGGACTCTTTAAGAAGACAGGGAAATGTCTAATCACCAGCGAGAACTTAAATTTTGTACAGGATTGTAGTGCGCTAACACTTAACGTTGAATTATACGAAGGCAGCAATTTTATACTTGAAACTTGGATACGTTCACATTCTTTGGCATGCAACTCAATTTAAAAACCGTATATAGAGTGTGTTATTGGTTTTATTGGAACAAGTACGGTGCTCAGCTCTTATGACATTTTCGGTTTTCAAAGCAATTCTGGTATGAATGAATTCAGATGATATTTTCCATCATGCAAGAGGGATTACGGAGCTCATTCCAATCTAGTCATAAGTACCAAAGACGTGTTGAAAAATTCAACTTAGCTTTATTTTGAAATTGACCTAAATTATTTTATGTAGGTTAAATCTAAAACGTCCAAGTTTTTTTTTTTTTTTTTTTTTTTTTTTTTTTTTTTTTTTTTTTTTGTGTGTGTGTGTGTGTGTGGGGGGGGGGGGGGGGGTCAATGAAAATGTATATGTAAACGCCTAAAATGGCATTGTTGATAAAAGTCGTGTGTTTTAACGGCGATTTTTTTTTGAAAAGAAATGATAAAAAATGATAAAATAAATTCAATGTGAATGTGAAATTTTGTATGTTTAAAAAGGTTTAATTGTCAGTAATACGGTAAAAGATTATTAAAAATAGTGTCAACATGGTTCTATTTACTTTTGAAATCATTTACTCATTAGTTTTAAGCAATTTATAGCAAAGTTTCTCAACAATTTGGTTAAGATTTTGTCAAAAACTTGAAACTTGAAAGTGATATTCTGTATGTTTAAAAAGGTTTATTGCCAGTAATACGGTAAAAGTTTATTAAAAATAGTGTCAACATGGTTCTATTTACTTTTGAAATTAATTACTCATTAGTTTCAAACAATTTATAGCAAAATACCTCAACAATTTGGTTAAGATTATGCCCAAAACCTTGATACTATATAGCAGATTTCACGTTTTGGCGGCCATTTTGAAAATATGCAAATTAGATGGTGAAAGAGCAATTTTTGTTTTTCATTTACGTGGCAAACGATTTAGTTTTAGTCCGTTAACCTGAAATTTGCGATATTTAGAATAAACCATGTCGAAAAAATGATACATAACAACATTATTATTGGATAATTGAGGTTTCGGCGGCCATTTTGAAAATATGCAAATTAGATGATGAAGAAGCCATTTTTCAGCTTGGCAACATTGTTTTTCGGATTCAGCATACCAAAATACCCTTAGAACTGATCTCAAACCCTTTTCTTCACAAAATGCCTTTATGTGATAACTTTTCTAAATTCGTGTCCTGGCTATCATCAAATTGCTTCCTTTTTCTCAATGTTTTCCGAACTATCTACTGAGGTCAAATAGATCTACAGTACCTTAATATTAGGAAAAATGTTTAAAAAATTGAAGAATTCGTTTTTTAAAGGGCCGAAAAAATGATGCATTTTTTAACCCTTACCCAAACAACAAAATGTGGTCCTTTCCAAATTAAGTCTTGCTAATTATCAGAATGAATGTGGGCATCAAAACAAAGAATTGGTTAGGAAAGGGTTAACATAATAAACCATCATTTCAAATTTAATTCAAATTTGAAGCAGACTGTAGACTATGATACATAGATATACTAAGATGAACAGTTTGGTGTAGATTATATTGAGGGAAAAGCAAAGTCAGCATGTTTTTCTTTTCTCTCAAACCTTTGCTATTTCGTTCAAGTAGATCTATAAATTCATTGTTTGTTCGTTAAAGCTTTCCCAAACAAGACCTGGTTTTGATGTCTGTAGGCTATACTACTTAAGAGAAAATACTTTGGGAAATATTTTGGCAAATTTAAGAGCATCCAGATTATCCTGATAACCAGCATTTTCTCCTTCTGCCTCAATAGACTAGATCTACTTTGATATGTAAGCACTTAGTGTGTTGTGACTATGTTGTGATGGGTTTTCTCTTTCTTCTCTCCGCCGAGGTTCCTCTGTTGGAATCTCACAACGATCTACGCGTTTCGGCTATTAATACTGTCTCTCAGACTAGGGTAGGCCTAGGCCAGATACGATGTTTAGTTCAAATTCTTGCGACTTATTACACGAATCCAAGCTCGTCTTGTATTTGCCTCTTTCGATACAGTTTGTGCAGTTCAAAATTTCCAATTCTATCCGCAAAATTAATTATGGCATTCATAAATGCAGAAGCGATTCTTTCCCACTGATAGCGCTTGTTTACATTGACACCGGAAGATGGTATACCGTCCCGCACGAACGACAACTCTGTCACAACGGAATTACGAAAATCCGGAATATAAGGTCTCAGTTTTTTATAAACAAAATACAAGTTTGTTATTACTATGTGTCTAAAGTAAAAAGTTGTTAGAGCATGCATTCCAACCACCATTCACAAGCAAAATAGATTCAATCATTTCTAAAAGATTTTTTAGGGTAGTCCAAAAAAGGGGAATAGCAGACCACAAATGATTTTTGTAAGAGGTGGAAAATGTATACGTTATAGCTATGAAGTATTAACCCATTACTGCGCAGTGACGCCTTTTGACTCCCTTACAAGAAATGGCTTGGGAAAACATTGTGGAAAATGAAGAAATTGCTTGTGACAAGCAATTTCTTCATTTCCCACAATATTTTCTAAACAAAAACAACAAAAAATTTAAAATTCCATGCACAAAAATTGTCGTCTGCAACATCTTTGACTTTGGAATGGTCCATAATTTTGTCGTCTGGTAATGGGAGAAACTGAATAATTGCTGATTATCAACAAACTGTGAAATACCTATTTACATATTTTAAGGTCAATCCCTCATTTAATCACACAACACTTTAACACAAGGTCAATAACTCTAAACTTCATAAAAAAGAAAGGCGAAATATCAAAAATATTAACCCTTTCCCAAACAAAATCATTTCAAACTTGTCAAAATTGAAAAGGACTGCAGGCGATAAAACAAATATAACTTTATTCATACACTATAAATTCAGTAAGGCAAAAAGCATTGTGAAAATTGAGGAATGTCACAGAATCTGCATTTTCCTCTTTTCTCTATGCTTTCAAAACTTCTCTCTTTTACAAGACATAAACAAACAAACTTGTTTGAGATAGGGTTTCTAAAGAAGGAATGCACAAATAAGATTACAACATGTAATAACCTTTTTTCTGAGAAAGTTATCAGACACGATAAAGTAGTAGATCATACCTACAACATCACAATGAAAGGATATTTGTGACCAGTCATGCTAAAAGGGACCTTCTGTGAGATCCATAAAACCAGGTTTTGAGAAACAGATCAGGTGTCAACCAGACTCTATTTGGAAAATAAGCATTATGATGGCTAAGCGTGAAACGATTGTGATTGTCTACAAGTTTATAGGCAGTTACAACTGTTTCGCGCTGAGCCATCAAATTAAGACATGCGAGGGTAAATAATCTAGATTTAGAAAATCATAGAAGAAAAAGAAGTATCATCCCAAGTCAGGCTGCAGAGACAGCACAGACTGACTAGGGTCGATATTCGTCACACTTCCCATAGGGTCCCTTTTAGCATGACAGGTCACAAATATAAAGATGGGTTATAATAACATGACTTTGTTATGACAGTATTAATTTTCCTAAGTATCCTAAATTTTGTAAACATGCATGCTTGAAAACAATGCATTTTTTTTTATTTTTTTTTATTAAGATACATTGTAGTTTCTTCCCAAGATTGAGTGGCCTGTGTACATAAAGCATTACTCTTTTATTTATTTCAGTACCAAAATCTCTACTCAATTCTTTATCAAAGCTGAGAACATTGTGAAAAGCAGTGGTGGATGTAGATGGGGTTTGGGGGTTTAAAGGAACCCCGCCCTCTGTTGCCTGATCATTTCATTTTTGTACAGAAATTTAGTCAAAATTATGTAATCATAGGGGGTATAATATAACATTCATTTTACCGGGGATATAATTATGGACATCAAAATACCAAATTTGTAGAAAAGTGGTTATTTATAAATAGCACAACTTAGTAAAATATTTAGATACAAACCAATGTATAGTCTATTCTTACAATAGTTTTGTTCAACATCCCTATATTACTAAATACTAACAGTAAAACATTGAACAACACTAGTCTACAAACACAAGTTTGCTATCTCATTACTTACCTCATAGAGTGGTCAAAATATCACAAGTTTTTAAGATTGTTGTGGCTATTGGTAAACATAGCCAAACAGCAAAAATTTGGACTGGTCCAAATTCAAAGATGTTGCAGACAACATTTTCCAGTACATGATTTTTTTTTTTAGAATTTCATGTCTTTCTGCATAGACATCATTGTGAAAAATGAAGGAATTTATTGCTTGTGGAAAGGAATTTCTTCATTTTCCACAATGTTTCATAAAATCTTCATCCTTCGAGGCACCAAAAGCATCAATGTGTAGGAATGGTTTTATCTAAATTACACTAAAGTCACACTCTTCTATAATATTTACGCCACCCACTTCTCTTACCTGAGAGCGTGGTCAAAATACCACAGATTTGTAGAAAGTTGAGGCTATCGTTAAACAGCACAAATCCACCCACCAGAGTGAGGCAGAACTTCAGATGTCCCACCATGTTATACCTAGGGAACTTGTCAAGGAATAAAATCTAACAAGATGTGTTTGTGAAACATGAATGTCCTGAAATGGCCAATGCTAAGTTTTCAGACAGACAGACAGACAGAAGTATCACAATATGCCACTGATCTTTTGATATGATGGCATAAAAATTTATCAATGTCAGATGTGAATATATGAGCCTGGATCTAGCAAAAGGACAATGATGGCATTTGAGACCAACATGGATCCAGATATGCAAAATTTTACCTTTTTCTTTTCCCCCCGGAAAGTTGTGTTTAGTTTTAAGCATAAAATGCCAGTGCCTCAAATTGCTATATTTGGAGACAAATTTGAAGAAATTTTAAGCTCCAGGAACTTTTGAATGTGTACTAGGAGCATTATACTGATTTACTAGAACATGTGGTTGGGCCCCTCCAGCTTATTGGCCTGGGGGTAATACTGCAGCCACTATTTCTAAAAGGATACGTAACCGGTGAAGTGTTGCCGATGATCCAATATATGGAGAGATTCACAGAAAATGCTACAACCCCTGATAGAAACACCACAGCCTGAAATACACAGAGAAAAGGATAAATAAATACAGATTACTGGCAATTCAATGTGTAAAGAAGACCTGCCATCATTACATCAGACATATTAACCCTTTCCCAAACAACAGAATTTTAGGGTGATCCACTTCAAAAACTGTCACAAATGACAAAATAGATGTTATTAAAGATAGGATTTGTGTAAAATATGGCACAGAAAATATTGAGACAAAAGGAGAAACTGCTGGTTATCAGCAGTTTCTTCTTTTGTTTCAATGTTTTCCCAATCCTTTTCTATTAGGGACGTCAAAACCAGGTCTTGTTTGGGAATGGGTTAACTCACAAACACACTGTAATGAAAAGGACTTCGGAAAACATAGAAGAACGAGAGCTTCGCAAAGCGGCGCATATACGCCAGAGAGGGGCTTGTCAGTAAAATTGGTCATTTTGTCAATTCAAGGGCAGATAATTCAAACATGAAATGTTACCAAAATTTTGTTTTCACAACCAGACACCATAAAGATTCATTGTGGCTAGTTTGATTAAATTCTGGTTGGAACTGTAGGAGTTGCACACACGAGAAAATGGGCATTTTTGATAAAATGAGCATTTTTCCTTAAATTCAAGGGCAGATAATTCAGGAACGAAAGCAATTATCTGAATTCCGTAAGCGATGTGCACATCTAGACACCAAGGAGATTCATTGTGGGAAGTTTGATGAAATTCTGATCAAAACTGTAGGAGTTGCGCACACAAGAAATTGGGCATTTTTTTAATTCAAGGGCAGATAATTCAAGAACGAAGAGTTATCTGAATTCCATAAGCAGTCATGGCAAAGACCGTCGGACCGCCAGACATGTCCGATGAAATTTCCCTAGGTCTGATAATTTTTTTGCTATTGCCAGTCCCACTGTCTGACATAGATTTTGACCTGTAAGCTAGAGAATGATAGTTCCGACTGACAAAATTTTATTCGGTCTGACAGGTAACTCATTACTGTCAGACCGAATGTCTGACAAAGATTTGTTGTTCTTCGCCATGTCTGCATAAGTGGCGTGCACAACTAGACACCATGGAGATTCATTGTAGCAAGTTTTATCAAATTCTGATGAAAACTGTAGGAGGAGTTGCGCACACAAGAAATTGCTAACGGACGGACAGACGGACGACCAGGGCCATAGCATAATACGACCCTTCGGGCGTATAATAATAATAACAAGAGGACCATGATGGTCCTAACTCGCTCACCTGAACCAAGATGACATGAGCGAAAATGTCAATTTTGTCACATGTTAAGGCATATAACTAGGGACTTTCTGTTCCAATCAGGCTAAACACAAGAAGCTGCAACATAGGGATAACAAGATGTGTTTGTGAAACACAAATGCCCCCCAAAATGGCCATTTTTCTAAAATGTTAAGTTTTCGTGTAAAGGGTTGATAAGGGTAAACGCATGACCTTGAGGAAAGTCATATTGCATGGAACAGATATATATCATTGAAAGAAAGCTACATACCAAATTGGAGATTTGTATGTCAAATACTTTTGGAAAAAAGGCCAATGTTAAGTGTTCATTTTCAGTTTTCGGACAGACGGACTGACAGACAGACAGACAGGCCTTATAATTTGCAAAAAGATTGTCAAACATTGCCCTCTTTATCATTTTGATATGTAACCTATAAATCAACCCACAACATAGGGAAAATACGATATTCATTGAACAAAATTAGGATTTGATTTTGGTTAAATTTTTTCCTAACAACATAACATCAGAGCAGCAGATTTCAATGCTGCTGTAAATGACAAACCAAAATGTTGAGTAAGAGTGCATTCATGTACAAAATTGGAAAGAAAATAATGAGGCAAAAGGAGAAAATGCAGGCTATCAGCATTTTCTTCTTTCGCCAGGCCAATAACATTTTCCCAGGCAAAACCTGTGTATGGTTGGGAAAGGGCTTAATCCTTTCCCAAACAGAAAAGGAACAGACAACCCCAATTTGAAAAGAGTTGCAGAAGACAAAATTGATATTGAAAAAGGAAGGATTCATGTACAATATAGCAC
This sequence comes from Fragum sueziense, assembly GCA_963680895.1. NCBI lineage: Eukaryota > Metazoa > Mollusca > Bivalvia > Cardiida > Cardiidae > Fragum > Fragum sueziense. The sequence goes on from OY804597.1 coordinate 29,012,259, forward strand.
ATTAAATATTGATGCAAAGGGAGAACATTGCTGATTATCAACATTTTCTTCATTTGACTCAATATTTCCCAAGCCTATTCTAATAATAATAAGGTGTCAAAAACAGGCCTTTTCAGGAAAGGGTTAAAGCATTGAGATAATCCTTAAGTAAATTGAGAAACAAATAAAAGAGGTTACTGGCTTTCCAAATTGTAAAATATCTTTCAATGTTTATCAAACCCAGTGCTGTTGGTATTCATTTGAATGATCTCACCAAGATTATTCAAATGAGTACCAGCAACATAGGCATTAAAGCTTCAATAACAAATAGATTATATTTGCCCACTTTTAGATGCAGGTCCATTCTGGAGGTCTTGTTTATCTTTCGCCGGTCTTGTTTATCTTTCACCGGTCTTTTATAAACATCACCCGGTCTTTGCTTACATTACATGAAACCTGATACATCATGGCTGATAATGTGATTTTAATGAATTTTCTTGAGGATTTCTCTAAAAGTCTGATTAACCCCGCCCTGCCACGCCCACATTTTTTGACAAATCAAAAATTCACGAACAAGTTTTGAAAAGGGGCACTCAAGGAACATTCCTGCCAAGTTTGGTGAAAATTGGCCAAAGGGTATAGGAGGAGAAGACGTTTAAAGAAATTGTGAACGGACGGACGGACAGACGGACGGACAGACAGACGGACAGACGGACGACGGACGGTGAGTGACCACAATAGCTCACCTTGAGCACTTCGTGCTCAGGTGAGCTAAAAAGAAATTGTTGATACTGTAACCAGCATTTTCTCCTCATAAGCAGTATTTTCTCCTTTCCGATATATTTTTCTTTGCTATAATTAAATCATTGATTTTTTATATTATTCATTTTGTTGCCTGTAAATTAGAATGGAACCATCCTTAAATTTTGTTGTTTGAAAAAGGAACATAATTGTTTGGAGAGATTGAATTTCAGATATAAAACACAATTATTCTTGTTACATGCATTTTATTTCTTTCCTTTAGTTTTTCTTTTGTGTGTTCAAATAACAACCAAGTTATCTTTCCAAACAACTGAAAACCCAGGACTGCAATATAGAGCAATACAACAATTGTATAACTGTTTTCTATACTTCAGGCAAAATTCTTGCATAATTAAGCAGTTTTAAACAGCTATATTTATTCAACAAGTGCTATCATTAGTATTTTGTGTATATTCTGTCAACCATTTAAATGTTTGCAAAAAGAACATCTTTTGATACACGTAAGTTTTGAAGCTTTGGCAAATATAGAAGAAAAGGATTTCCTCCTTTTTCCTCAATATTTCATCCCTGCAAGAGAGAAATTTTATTATTTTATTCTGAAAATCTATTTAATTTTGTCAACACCTTTGAATTTTGGGGCGGGTGTAGAAATATTGTTGTTGGGGAAATGGTAACCCTTACCAAAACAATAACTTGCATAACCAAGACTGAACTTTGATGTATCTGAAAGAAATGCTTGGGAAAACATTGAAGCAAAAGAAGAAATTGCTTCTTTTGCCTCAATATTTTCTGAGCTTAATTTGGGCTACCCTAAAATTATGCCATTTTGGTAAGGGTTTACCTCTGATAACTGGTTCAGGAAGTAGTAAAGTCTTACTTGTCAGCCATGTAAAGTTTAACATGTATAAGTTAACCCTTTCCTAAAAGACAAAATTTTACCTTATCCAATTTTCAAAACCTTTAACCCTTTCCCAAACGACAAAATTTTAGGCCCGTCCAATATGAAAGGAGTTGCAGACGACAAAATACATCATATCCAAAGGAGAAAATATGTATGTTATAGCCCAGAAAAAATTGAGGCAAAAGGAGAAAGTGCTGATTATCAGCACTTTCTTCTTTTGTCTAAATGTTTTCCCAAACCCCTTCTCTTGGGGACGTCAAAACCCGGTCTTGTTTGGGAAAGGGTTAAAGGTAGGGATGTAATGATACATCGGACTATCGATATATCGCAATAGTGACCTCTGCAATAGTGCTATCGTGATAGGCAACTGGCAATATCAATAGTATCGCAATAGTTATTTCCACTATCGCAATAGTTTTGATAGTTCTAAAAATAGCAATTTGTCACATGACAGTGTCTAATTTTAGCAAAAAATCTGTCTCTTAAATATCAGACATCAATGACAGGCTACTCAAATCATGAAATGTCACTCTCTTCCTTCAGATTATTTATTTAATGATTCTGCAAATTAATTCATATATGTAAAATATTCAGGAAATGTGATTTTTAATGAAAAAATATCCATTTATAGCACTAAAAGCATAAAACAATAGTATCGCAAAAGTATTGCAATAGCAACCTACAATAGCAATACTATCGTGATAGTCATTTGGTCAATAGCAATACTATCGCAATAGTCAATTTGGCCTACAATAGTCATCCCTATTTAAAGGTAACATAATTGACAAAATGTTTGTTGCTACATGTGGGAAATTTCTTTGCTCTAGCTTCGAAAGCATTTTGAGAATTTGATAAAAAGCTAGTTGTCCGCATTTACTTCCTCGCTCAAATTCGGTAAATGCCTTTAACCCATTACCAAACGACAAAAATTTAGGGCGGTCCAAATTGAAAGATCCTCAAGACGACAATTTCAAGTGAATGGAATCTTTAATTTTTAGGTCTTTTTGGATGGAAAACATTGTGGGAAATGAAGAAATTGCTTGTCACAAGCAATTTCTTCATTTTCCACGATGTTTTCCAAAGCCTTTATCTCTTGGGGAGTCAAAGAGTCATTGTGTGGTGATGGGTTAACTTATTCATTATAAGTCTCCCAGGACCAAGACATGTTTTGGGAAAGGGCTGAACTTACACTTTTATCAGGAAGTAACAAGGATTTGATTTTCATGACTATTTTGTACTGAACACATGTATATAGCTAACATGTATGTATATGGTGTCAAACTATTATGCTTTTCAAAGCATGTCCAGGCCCCGGTTTCTCGAAAAAACTTAAGTATATTCTCATGAGAGCATGCTCAACTTGAAAGGGATACTCTCCAACGTTGAATGGTATTTTATTGAAGTTCACGTGGATTTCGTGCCATTTGAGCACGGTGCTCAAATTTGAGCATGAGAACATACTTAAGTTTTTTCGAGGAACCGGGGCCTGGTTTTTATGGCCTAAAACTCTCACACTTTCGAGTAATTCTGTTGGCCAAACCATGACCAGACTGCTGATTTGTTCATGGAGTAATAAAGCATGGTTAATAGACCAGTTTTTGCCATTAACCCTTTCCCAAACAACAATATTTAAGACTGGTCCGAATTCAAAGAAGTTGCAGACGACAATTTAAAGTGAATGAAATTTTACATTTTTTGGTCTTTTTGGTTAGAAAACATTGTGGGAAATGAAGAAATTGCTTGTCACAAGCAATTTCTTCATTTTCCACATTGTTTTCCAAAGCCATTTTCTCGTGAGGAGTCAAAAAGAAACACTGTATGGGAATGGGTTAATAAAAGGACCATTCAATCAATAAAGTTATTCTTACGAGTGTTTCTGTTGGCCACACAGTGAACATATTGGCTAGGCTGCTGATTGGTTCAAGGAACAGAATGATGATGATGAACAATTAATCATGGTTAGTTGTACCAGTTGCTGCTATTCAACAATCTCATACTTACGAGTGTTTCTGTTGGCCACACGGTGAACATATTGGCTAGGCTGCTTATTGGTTCTAGGAACAGAATGACAATATGAGCAATACAGCATGGTTAGGTGCACCAGTTGCTGCTATTCAACAATCTCATACTTACGAGTGTTTCTGTTGGCCACACGGTGAACATATTGGCTAGGCTGCTTATTGGTTCTAGGAACGGAATGATGATGATGAGCAATAAAGCTGATAAAGGTGCTTGGTAGAATAATAGCTGCATGGAATTCACTTGAAACTCGTGTTGTTTTTCTCCAACCCACTGTAAATACACAACAGTGAAAACATTTTGAAAATTCAGTCTTTAACCCTTTCCCAAACAACAAAATTTTAGAGTGATCCACTTCAAAAACTGCCACAAATGACAAAATGGATGTTATTAAAGATAGGATTTGTGTAAAATATGGCTCAGAAAATATCGAGACAAAAGGAGAAACTGCTGGTTATCAGCAGTTTCTTCTTTTGTTTCAATGTTTTCCTACGCCTTTTCTATTAGGGACGTCAAAACCAGTTCTTGTTTGGGAAAGGGTTAATCAACCTGGCCAACAGATAAGGGGGTACAAGCATTTGTTATTTCAAGTCCAAACCCTATGTTGTGGGTACTCATTTGAATTGTCTCAAGGAAACTATTTCAACAAGTGTAAACAACATAGGATCTGATGAATAATTTATAAGTTATTGCATAAATTGAAAACTGAAAGTTATTAACCCAAGGCACTCTTATATGTAGCTCTGTAATAGATAAAGAATTTTTTGGGTGAAAGAAAAAATGTTAGTTTTCATGACTATTCACGGCCACCAATCATTCTCATTCATTGCAAAATGCTATGAGCGAAATCTCAGAAGAGGGACTTCCGGCTATGAAGAAACGGGACCCATTTTGTGAATGTAAATACACGTTGTTACTTTAAATCGGTGATTTTGCCAGTTTTTGGCTGATTCTCAAAAATCGGGGAATACTATTCGATGGTGAGTGTATTTAAACTTCTTTTGGAATATGTCTCCTCGGCATGGTCTCACCGTGTATGCTTCAAACTGCTTTGTCATGCGATCACAGTGCTGTGTTTTGAAGACATGTCAAAATTGATCGAAAAATTATGGTTTAAATACTACTATAATTCCCTCCTATACAGGTCCCATAAGCTTCGAATGCTTTATCTTATATATATTTCCATTAAAATCCAATGACTGATTTTCTGATAGAGAGAAGGTTAAAAAAGTAATACGCTATGAAGAAGAGAGATCAGCTATGAACAAGTATCTGGTGTTGTATGCAACACATAAAGTCCCCTACCGGCTTCACATTGACTCAATATGGTAATCAAAAATAGATTAAGATGAACAAGTCATCAAAATAATTGTCAAACATATGAAATGTTATGCCCAAAATTTCGGAAATATAATTCAAATGACTTGAATAAAGTTACTTAAAGATCAATGACTAACATGGCTTATAAATTTTTTTACATTTTAAAACAGGTTTCATCAAGTTAGCTTGCTTAGTTATTAAGTTATTGCAGGATCCATTTTTTGCCATATTTTCACTATTTCCGTTACCATAGCAACCGCACTTTTCGTCAAAGAACAAAGATAAAATGATGTGCATAATCTACACATTGCCATCTAGTCATATACCAAGTCTCATCAAATTAGCTTGCTTACTTATTAACTTATCGCAGGATCCAATATTTTTTGCCATATTTTCACTATTTCCGTAACCATAGCAACAACAATTTTAGTCTAAAAACAAAAATAAAATGATGATGTGCATAATCTACACATTGCCATATAGTCATATACCAAGTCTCATCAAACTAGCTTGCTTAGTTATTATCTTATCGCAGGATCCCATTTTTGGCCATATTTTCACTATTTCTGTAACCATAGCAACTTCAATTTAAGTCGAAAAACAAAAATAAAATGATGTGCATAATCTACACATTGCCATCTAGTCATATACCAACTTTCATCAAAAACGCTTGCTTAGTTATAAAGTTATCGCGGGATCCAGATTTGAGCGGACAGACGGACGGACGGACGGACAGACAGACGGAGGGCAAACCTATAGTCCCCTCCGGTGTGAACACCGGTAGGGGACTAATAAAGGGGACTAGATATGAAGAAGATATAATGCGCTATGAATAAGAGCTCGGATATTCAAAGCGTCGAGTTTTGACTTTATTTTGCCCTTTCGCTATAATTTTCGCTCGGAAAGTGATACGAATTTATTGTTAATACTATTTCACATTTGGGATTGTAAGATCAATCTAACTTCCAAATTAGCCTACTTCAAGACTTTTCAGTATACAATGTGGTTATATTTCGAATGATGATATAATTGTGTAAATAACATAGGCCTGCACATGCGGACGCCAATGTCATTGTGAACTATTTAGGCAAAACTTGGCAAACCATATAGGAACCCTAACATTTTAATAATTTTTAAGCCTACGCAAGATACATTGCATGTATTTTGAATGAAAACAGGTCTTATTACATGTTTTAGCGACCAGTCGAGCTTTTGTCATTGCGGTGTGTCCGTCATGCGTCCGTCGGTTATTTTTTTCTTGTATGCACTCTAGAGGCCACATTCTTGTCCGATCAATCTGAAAGTTGGTCAGAATTAGGTTATTTCCTCTAAGACCCCCCCCCCCTCCACACACACACACGACAGCCCCCGGAAGTCAACCTTAGAGGCAAAAGTCGAAATTTTTAAACGGGGAGCGGTTGACTGTAAATCCAATAAAATAACCATCTTACCGGCTATTAACGAATTCATTCAATTGTACTTTTTTTGTTCCACTTAAAACTTCGCTTTATTACTGTATATTGAATGCATGTGCGCTTTATCGCTGTATATTGATTGAATGCATGTGCGACGTCATTGTTTTCTCCGCATGTTTTGGGAGCCTCGTTTTGATAATGTCGATGTGTTACTATTTTTAGTAACAATTCTCATGTATGTTCTAAAAATGCATTTCCACGTGATGATAAGTCAAGCCCGTAGTAACAAGTGGGGGCATGGAGGGGCTAAGACCCCCACCCCCCAAAAAGGTCTGCCCAAAATGCTGAATTGTCATTATTTTGCACTGAAAACTTTTGGGGAAATCCAATTCAGTTCCTCCAAAATTCCGACAATAGCCAGAACCTGGCTTTAGCCCCCACCCCCAATGGAATGTAGGACTGGAATGTTTCCAGTCCTACGCGCCTGTAAGTTACCGATCGGGATTAAATACATGTTTAAGCTGCATAACAATAAACATCGTTCTATCGTCTAGAATTTGATTGTTCAAATGGAAATTTGTAAAAATGTAAAAAAAAAAATATTGGAATTTTTGTCGTCAATTTTTCCTAAAAGCATAACCATTCAGTATATGTGAGTGCCAAGAAAGAATTATGAAGTCCACGCTTCTTCATAGCATGATCCCCTTTATTCATAGCTACTCTCGCTTCTTCATAGCTTACTGCTCTTCTTCATTGCGTACTTGTTTTTCTCATAAATAAACAAAGGTTTTCAAAATCGTATGTGCGGAATACTAAAAGAGACCATAAAATAGTAAACTGAACATGTCTCATTCGAAAAATGCATATGATAGCGCCGCAGGAGTCGTTTATGTGTCGTTTGGTTTGTAAACATAAGTGTGTGCACTCACTTCGAAAGTAATTGCAAGTTTACTCTGTAAGCTAGAACAAAGGGCTTTGGCAGTATAACACATCATTCATTACCCCATCGAATAGCATTCCGCGATTTTTGAGATTCAACCCATAACTAGCAAAATAACCGATTTAAAGTAACAACGTGTGTTTACTTACTCAAAATGGGTCCCGTTTCTTCATAGCCGGAAGTCCCTCTTCTGAGATTTCGCTCATAGCATTTTGCAATGAATGAGAGGGATTGGTGGCCGTGACTATTGCAAAGTCGGATAAATAGCATACAAAACATAAAAGAAAAAATAATATTTCTTTTATGCTACATAAAATCTAAACTAAGCATGCCTGAGGCTGGGTCAGTGTTATTCTCATACCTATTACCAGATGGCAAAAAATTTGACTTGTCGAAATTCAAAGATGTTTCATATGATGACTTTAAGTGAAAGAAATTGTAAAATTTTGTCCTTTTGGTAGAAAACATTGTGGCAAATGAAATTGCTTCTCATAAGCAATTTCTTCATTTTCCACATGATTTCCCAAGCATTTTTATTGAGAGGCATTAAAAAGTGCCACTATTGTGGTTATGGGTTAAGTTTGGTTTATTGGGGTTTCATGCCATTTTCAATTGCTATGGTCATATAACGGCGGCTGGAGCACCTTACCATGGATTCCTGTTGTTTCTCATACCAGTACTACCACAAAATCCATATGGAACCTCCAGCTGCACGCCCACATAGGTTAAGACAAGATTGGAGCAATCCATTCATCTATAATATTACTGCTACCTCTAAGCAGGTGCAAAAGGTATATCAAACAGTATTGTCTTCCTAATGAAAAGTTTTTCTCTCTATTATTCTCCTACATGCAATGTACAGCATGTAATTAACACTTTCCAAACAGTTAACTTTAGACAAGTCAAGTTTGAAAGGATTCAAATTAACAATATTAAATCAAAATCTAATATGTTAACATTATATCCGAAAAAACATTTAGGAAAAAGGAGAAAATACTGGTTGTCAGCCTTTTCTTTTTTGCCTCAATTCTTTGTAAAGATTTCGTTTATAGACTTGTCAAAACCAAATCTTGTTTAGAAAGGAATAAATGTAGCAGCTGTAACAAATGGGGCCTCTTTAAATATTGATAATACCTTTCACTCATATATAGGGAATGATGATTTTTGATATTCCACAAGATAAAGGCTTTAAAAACATTGTGGGAATTAAAGTCTTAAGACATTGCTTGACACATTCCCGCACAATGACTCTTTTTGACTCCCCCCATAACATAATGACTTTAGGAAACATCATGGAAAATGTAGAAATTGCCTGTAACAAGAAATTCTGCATTTCCCACGTTTTCTACCAGGAAAGACAAAGAAATATATGAATTTTGTCGTTAGCAATATATTTCAATTTGGAGCATTGTGAAATGTTGTTTATTAGTATCATGTAATCTAGGAAAGGATTAATTTAGAAAGTCTTTATTCCTTTACATTTCTAGCTCTGTTCTTATTCTTCACAGAGCAACAAAATAATAGGAGGCAGGGGTTTTCCTATGCTTTCTGTGCCTCCTGAAAACGGAGGTGTTCCCAATGCAAACGGCTGTGTTCCCAAAGCAACTATTCCTCCACTTTTCCCAATCTATTCAAAATGTTTAATTTGTTATTGAAGAATGAGTGTTTTGCTCACTTTTTCAGCCCAAAATAAGCTATTTTGCACTTTAAAAAATTCCCAATTCAGGCTAGACTCCTTTTCCCAAAATGGCTAGGAAAACCCCTGGGAGGGGCAAAGGCACTCTAAATTAACCTTTTCCCAAACAACAAAATTTTAGGGCGATCCCCCTAAAAAAATGCCACAAATGACAAAATAGATGTTAATAAAGATATGATTTGTGTAAAATATGGCACAGAAAATATTGAGACAAAAGGAGAAACTGCTGGTTATCAGCAGTTTCTTCTTTTGTTTCAATATTTTCCATAGCCTTTTCTATTATGGACGTCAAAACCAGGTCTTGTTTGGGAAAGGGTTAACAAAAAAAAAATCTTATCTTCAATCAAAGTACTATGTTGTAGGTACCCATCTGCATTGTACTGAAGAGACAATTCCAATGAGTACTCGTGAACCCTGAAAAATATTTTGCATTTTGAACGGCAATTATTCCATGGATCTTATCTTTAGCTCTGGCCTGGTGCTCTGGTTTCCAAGCAACAGATAAGAGGGTGTGAAACTACTTCAAATTTATTTCAAATTCAAACCATTATGTTGTGGGTACTCATTTGAATTGTCTCAACCAGACAATTCAAATGGGTACCCACTACCAACCACAGGGAATTTTAGCGATTTTTATGTAGACTCTTTCTATTAAAGACAAGGGGACCAAGTTTTCATATAGTAAATAGTACCCATTCTCGCAAAACAGCCATTACGACGCCAAATTTGAAGATAATTACACGAGATCTTCACTAATTAACTCCATATATATTTATTTAGCGAAAAATCCGGTGGTCTGTACGCGTAACGATCAGAGTTTTTCGTGACAGAGGCCGGTTTCTCGACGAAAGGTTCGAAAACGCCATGAACGACGTGACCGTGTGACCCCCGCTTGTAGGACTAAATCTGCTAGTTTGTGCATGATCGTGGCCAAAACATGCATTAAAACGATAAAATAAATTAAAATCTTTCACCAACCTTCCTTGTTGAATAATATCACAAAGAATTCAGCTTTAATTTGTTGAATGTTTTGCCGACTCAACGGATTTTAGATTTCGGCAATTTTAGGCGCGTTCGCTTAAGATACTCTGGTGTTTTTATCACAATGTTCCCCTTGACTTTCGAACGAAACAGAACGGTTCAGTTTCAAATTTCAACAAAATTGTCCAAAGCAATGCTTTAATTCGTATCTTTTTACGCTTATTGAACACAAATTTTATTTTTTAACAAGAAAAAGAATTACTCGATTAATAATGAACGTATGACTGATGGAGGGCGAGTTCATCTCGCTGTTGAGCACACTCACTCAAGTAATTCTTTTTATTGTGAAAACTAAAAAAAATCATCGACAGTTATGCTAAATTAAGCTTGAAAAAAATGAGAATTAAAGCATTGCTTTGGACAATTATGGTGAAATTGAATAATGAACCGTTCTGTTTCCTTCGAAAGTCAAATGGAACATTGTGACATAAACACTCACCACAGTTACAACCGAACGTGCTGACATCACGCTTGTGTCGTACATGGCAATTTCGAACCTTTTGTCGAGAAACGGCCTCTGTCACGAAAAATACTGATCGTTACCTGTACAGACCACCGGATTTTTCGCTAAATAAATATGTAAGGAGCTTATTAAAGAAGATCCCGTGTAATTATCTTCAAAATTGGCTTTGTAACAGGTGTTTTGCGAGAATGGGTACTATTTTCTGTACATGAAAACTTGGTCCCCTTGTCTTTAATAGAAAGAGTCTACATAAAAATCGCTAAAATTCCCTGTGCTACCAACAACATGGGATCAATAAATGAAATAATTCATTTTGAACAGCCATTGTCCCCTCTTATCTGTAGGAAGGGGAAAAGACTGACAATTTTAACTTAGGGGCCCAGAATAGGAAAATTTAATATTTAAACATAAAGGGTATGGGCATTTTCTCTAAATATTCAGGGTCTCAGCCCATAATCTAGGGGCCATGAGCGACTGGGCCCCTGTTAGTCTTAACCCCTGCTACAGGTAGGTCAGGCCTGGTCCCGGTTTCTCGAAAAAACTTACCGGTAAGTATATTCTCATCAGAACATGCTCAACTTCAAAGGGATACTCTCCAACATTGAAGGGTATTCCATTGAAGTTCACATGGATTTCGTGCGATTTGAGCATGGTGCTCAGATTTGAGCATGAGAATGTACTTAAGTTTTTTCGAGAAACCGGGGCCTGGTGTTTTGATTTGTTTTCCTTACCACTTGATAGAGTGAGGTCACCATTACTCCTATACTGGCAAACATGATGCCTATAATGTTGAACTTTACATCGTAGTATGAATTGAGAAAAACACCTATCACTATGGGTATCTGAAATGAGAAAATCAGAAATTCTTACAATAAGACGGATGGTTTAGCAATATAGCGTAACATACCATACTTTCGGTAGCACAAAATGTACAAATATGTTTGTAGCCTAAGCAAAAGAATAGAGCCTAAGAGGCCAAAAGCAGATTAAAATACTGGCCATAGGTCGCTATCTGCTATGATTATATTCATTTCATGATCCATTTGGGACTATTCAAGGAGAAAACCCTTGCAGAAAATCGGCCAATAATGCAAGCTTATCAAACATTGTGTAAAAACATGACCAATCTATAAATACAAATTTTTGTTTATGTTCAAACTTACAAGCATCGAATAACAAAGCTGACAACTACTTCATCAGTTTAAAAAGACATCTTGTTATAATGCTGCATCATCACATGCGCTCAAAGTTAACCATTTTCCAAAAGACAAAATCGTGAATTAACCATTTCCAAAACAAAGAAATCATGAACCTGTCCAATTTATATGAAGTTGCAGACCACAAAATCTACATCTACATCTACATCTAGACGCCAAACTGTCAGGACTTGACATTTCTATGGCGGTGCGCAAGAAAAAGGGTTTGAATAGAGAAAATACAGAGAAAGACAGAAGGAAGCAGCATGCCCACTGGGTTTTCATTTTGGGGGTACATGTACCCTCTAACTTTAAAATTGGGGGTACAAAGAAAAATCTGGGGGTACAGTGAACCCTTTCCTTTCAAAGTTAAGGGTACACCATATACAAATCTAAATAAATCATAACTACTACTAATTAGTGTGAAACTACTTTAAGTGCCTAAAGATTTACAACTGTTTTGCTGTAAAAAGCATCTGAACTGAGTTCAATAATGTGATAACTATTCAAAAAGTTCTCTTAGCAGTAAATGCACCTGCTACATAACTTGCTATCAACAACTACTCTGGTTGCAATTGTTACCCCCTCCTATTCTTGTAAGTTATTTTAAAATTGTAGAAATAAGTTTCTTTACATTTAAAACCAAGAAGCTTTCAGAACCTTCAAGAGCTGAAACCAGTTAACACATCAGATATCGTATAAATAACAGGAGCCAGTAGAATTCTTTTGATAACACACAGACATAATTAATTAGAGTTTCATGCCTGTCCATGTTTACGACCCCAGAATTACCTGTTCATAGATAAGCCACAAAGCTTCTTCAATGAATGAAATAAATGACTGTGGCCACTACTGATAATCAGGCATGCAAACCAGATAGTCTTTCATTCCAAACAATCACATAATGGTCATAATCTTTTTACGTTCATCCATTATTCTATACGTGCTTGCACGTCTGGCCTATAAATATGTACGTGAATTAATTTATTTCTACGTGAATTACGTACTGTAGTACGTGAATGGGCATGCTGGGAAGTATGGACAAATTTAAGACTGCGTGAAAGAGAAAGATAGAAAAAAGTGTGAAAGTGTTTGACGGGTACTTTTCTCTCCATCTAGATCCAACCAATCCAGCTTCCGTGGCGGTACCAGGGCGCTAGACCCCGCTGACACAGCTTGGATCCGTCGCTTGGAGATACTTCGCACCCGACATTCCCCTTAGAAGGTAATCCGAGTCTTCTCTGATGTAAATACGCTCTTTGATATTTTGATTTTTCGCTATTTACATCAGAGAGGGTTGCTCTTTGAAAAAATCAAGAAGTTCGCAACAAATTATTGCGCATCGTTCACCGTCTGATCTTAAACGCTATCGTTAAAACCCCTGATGATATCGATAAATGAACCATTTATTGTTATGGCTGCTGAAAAAATTACGACCAAAAAGTATTTCTAAAAGGTTAATAGGCAATGTTTTGCAACAACCCTCACCTGAGCAGCCTTTGTTTACCTTGACCTTCCATTCAAAACCAAATGTTATACTCATCCAGCAGGTCGATTTGAAATGAAATTTTTGGTCAGGTATGACAAAAAAATGATTTATTGATCTATACCCTACAGTGTTTTACCGAGTGATTCGATATGATACACAAAAACAAAGCTTCAAGTTACTTGTAACGTTACCGAACTTTCCGCTATTTTCAAAGAGCAACGCTCTCTGATGTAAATAGCGAAAAATCAAAATATCAAAGAGCGTATTTACATCAGAGAAGACTCGGATTACTTAGAAGGTTAGGTTGGCTAGCCCGCTCTTAAATAATTGATAATTGATAGTCAATGAGGAAAAAGGAGAAATGCAGATTATCGGAATTTCCCATTTTTCTCAGTATTTTCCACTGCCTTTTTTTTACTAGAGACGTCAAAACCTGGGGTGGACTTGATTGGATCACTCTGTTTTACTCGGAGTAACTTTTTCACTCCAAAACTCAATCAAGTGCAGAAAATCCACTCTCGGATCTACTCAGAGTACTCCACCTACCGAGCAGGGGCGTTTGGGAGTGTGACGTCATCAACATGGTTTCTGATAGACGATAAAAATAGAAATAGTTTGGTATAATGTTCTATCAATCAATTTAACAGATATGAAAGATAAAATAACAACTGAAAAGACATAAGATTTTACTGAAGAAACTAAACAAACATCTTTGACATGTTCCTTGGCGATTTAGTGATAGGGAAATTATTATTAAATGCAATAATTATCTGTATTGTACTCCAAAACCACTCCAAAACACTTGATTGGAAATCCCAGCTCAGAGCACTCCAAACTGAGAGTGGAGTAGTTCAATCAAGTCCATCCCTGGTATTGTTTGGGAAAGGGTAAACGGTAATCATTCCAGTTGGTTTGATAAACCAAACCAACTGTAACGATTCATTTTTAATTTTGTAAATATCTCAACAAACTTCCAATTTCAGTATTTTCTTCACACATCATTTCAATCAATGCAAACTATTGCAGGAAAAGGAGAAATCCTTACTTACCACTGTCAATTTTACTGGATTTGAAAAGGATTTCTCATAAAATTTTGTTTGAATGACCATTATACATGGTGTGGTCAAGGTTTTAATTATTTGGTAAGTACCAACAGTATTTGTTTCAAGGGATAAATTTGTAAACACAACGAAACCACAAAACGTCATTGCAAGAGGCATCATTTTGACAATAGGCAATCTCTTGGGTTGAAACATGTTCATTTGGTAACAAACAACAAGTCCTAGTGAAGTGACAATAAAATGAATACACGTCAGAGTCACATTTGGGAATCCATAATGAGTATAAATCCATTTGTTTATCAAAACAATTATTATAGAGCAACAAATATTCAATCCTAAACAGATCGACACAAACATTTGGCTGGGCGCCGCCATTTTGAATACACCTTTGGGCCACGACTAAACACAACCCGAATACACAAAATCAATAATGTTACGCTCGGCTGCACTTAACAGTCGGGTCTATTCATGAAATGATTATAATATATTTTTAGGATTTCAACAGTAAAATATATTGGGACAAATTCTTGAAACATGTTCAGACATACAATACCTAATCATCACAATCCTTTACCAGTAAAATAGGTCAAAATCGAAAGTACAAAAATTGTGGGAAGAAGAGAAATTAAATCTGCTAGATCTAGTAAAAGAAGCATGTCACCATGTGAAAGATGATTACATAAGAACAAAATAGAGACTTTGATAATTTAGATCTATACAAATGTTGGAAAACACCGAAATCAGGGGAAAATAATCAGTCAAAATTAATCCAGAAAAGAATTCTGACCTTTGAATGCTATTACAGACTCTAGATCTAGGTTTCACAATAGTTTAGAAATATTGATTAAAACCAGTTTATTCTTCCTGTAATCCTTTCCCTAATGTTTTGACTATCAGGTACATTGTGAAACATTGAAAACAAGACAAATGAATTCTAGCCTTTCAGTCTTTTCTCCAGGTTTATTTCTTCCATGCTGTGAAAACTGAATAGATTAAAAGTTTATAATATAAACTCCATTCAAATATGATATAGTTTTTTGCTGCAGTTTTCAAATTCTATAGTTTACAAAAGCGTTTTAAGAGTCAATTAAACATTCATTCGCTTTAACCCTTTTCAAAAGTCTTTAAAAGATATTCCTTTTTAAATTAGAAAACCCCAAAAGAAAAGATTCTTATGATCAGCATTTTCTCTTTTCCCCTCTCTTTATTTTTCATCTCTTTTTTCCAAACAAGACCTTGTTTTGACGTCCCTAATACGTGGGTCATCCAATAAATAGTGAGACTGTTCCTATTGCAGAAATATCTTAACTTTTATTCTTTCACTGTTTCTATATTCCTTCAATATAAGATCTTCCCTTTTTAATGGCAAAATTCAATCAGTGGGAAAGTCTTCTAATTTCGGTTGCTAGGCAACCAGAGTTGATGTGTCACATCTGATTGACCATGTATACTTTGAATGCATTTAAATCCTCAAAACGCACACATCGCAATGATTCTTTTCACTTAGAACAATGACAAATTACTGGAGGACCTACGTGCAGAAAATTTAGAGGTTGCTGTAATATGTTCCAATTATAGGGCGTCAAAAGTGACGTCACCCTACTTGACTTATGACGGGTGACGTTGTCATGCAGAATAAATGTAGTGCGTTCATGAAGCTTTGGTCGCTTCTTGTAAAAGGCAGACCTCATGACAGTCATTAGAAATATGCAATAATACTCTACATTGGCTGTTTTCCCAGATAGGACCCATTTACAGGTAATATGCGTTGATTTACATAGAAAAAAAATCACCATTTTTGAATATTTTTCTTCATTTTTCGCTTCTGTTTACCGTCCGAAGATCGGTTGCTTCTGCACACTAATCTTTTCGCCATTGAACTTTGTAACCCACCAGAAAACAACTGTCTATAACAAAGCTTTGTCCAAAAATCTTTTAGAGAGGTTTGAAATATTTCCGTCCCAGTATTGCCATAAAGTCATACATTTTTCATACATGCACTTTTTCGACTACCACCAAGCCGCACGAGACCCGTCCACGTTACCATTGTTTGTGTCATAAGAAGTGACGTCATAAATATGACGTAATAACATAACAACATTTAGCGCAATGAATTCAGTTGGACAGTTTTAGAGATATGACAACAGTCTCACTTATTATTGGATGACCCTCGTAGATATGGCCTGTGAAAACATTGAGACACAAGAAGAAACTGCTGATGATCAGCAGTTTCTCCTTTTGTCTCAATATTTTCTGGACTATATTTTACACAAATCCCTTCCTTTTTAACATCAATTTTGTAGACAAAATCCGTTTTTAAATATGATCGCCCTAAAATTTTGTCGTTTGGGAAAGGGTTAAATACAATTCATTCCTAAGACTGTGTTCTGTTGATTACAGAAAGAAGTGAGAGAAAAGGACACAAACTATTAAATGAGCCGGGATCTGGAAAAACGTCTCTTATAGCACTTTTAAAATTTGAGTTTGAAGACCAGCCTCTTGTCAAATGCAGTCCAATGTGCATCCATGCTGCTATCTTTAAGTTACTACAGGTCTCGAAGAAACTATTAGAGAACAACGTGGATCCTGATCAGACTGTGCGTATGCACAGGCTGATCTTGATCTATGATGGGCTCAAAAGCCTTATTTTTATTTCCATGCTGTAAGCCTCTTTGATAATTGACATCAAAACAAACACTTGTTTGAGAAAGGGTTGAAAAATACAAACAGAATAATAATAAGCACATAATGAACTCTTATAGCGGATGAGAATTGACCTGGCAGAGCACTCCATTCCATTAGCATGGACTGCTCTGCCAGGTCATTTATTGTGAGGTATACTGGTCCCCAAAAAAACAATTCCCCTTAACCATAATGGCAAAATATTAGGCTGGTCCAATTTGAAAGCTGCCATGTACATGCCAAAATCAATGCTTATTATAAAGGAAGAATTTGAGTAAAATATACTAGCACAGAAAATATTGAGGAAAATGGAAAAAATGTTAATCATCAGCCTTTTCTCATTTTCATTCAATTTTCTTCCCCTTCTGGGGCGTTAAAATATGGCTTCTTTTGGAAGGAATGAACAACGCTACAAGCAATAGCAAAGGGAGATTATCCTGTAATGTTGTTTATAAAACTTCTGCATCACTTATTTACCCTTTCCAGTTGTTATTCATCCTTTTCCAAATAAGACTTTGTCTTTCGTATGACAAGGACCATTTTCGGCAAGATATTGGATATATTGCTCATCTGTCTGTCAGAAACCTTTTTGATCCATGACCTACAAACTACAAAATTTTAGACCGGAGTCGATTCAAAGTTGTTGCAGGTGATCTTGACAGTATCAAGAGCCTGGAATTTTACATTGTGTAGGTTTTTTTTTTAGAAAATAATGTAAGAAATGAAGAAATTGCTTGTCAAAAGCAATTTCTTCAATTTCCACCTTGTTTTCAAAAGCCATTATTTTGTGGGGCATCAAAAGGTGTAACTGTTTGGAAATGGGTTAAAACTAGCTAAATGGGGAATCTATCCCACAAAACAAGAAACAATGCAATGGTTTTGGTAAACAAATATCTTCTTCTTTTCCTTCAATGCTTTCCATGCTGAGATGTTCAAATTCACTTATCATTCTCTTGATTTCATTGGCTTTGTCGTAAACATATTTAAATTTGGACAGGTCCTAAATTTCATAGTTTTGGAAAGGGTTGAAGATATCACCCGCCCTTTTGAATACAGACTGTATAATAGAAAGACTTGAATTTACCCCCATCTCAAATGACAAAACTTCAAAGAGGTCAAATTTGAAAGCTTTTGCGTGAGACAAAACTGATGTTGACAAAGAAAGTTTTTTTTTACAATATAACACAGAAAATTTCAAAACAAAAGTAGAAAATGCATTATCAGCATTAGTTTTCTTCTTTTGCCACAATGTTTTTCCAAGTATTTTATCGAAGTTACCTCAACAACAGGATATGCCAGTTTGGGGAAAGGGACTGTATAATTCATAATGAATATTCTTTTATTATGAAACCGGCAAATAAAAATCGATGCTTCACTACTTTTCAATGAAACATTTTTGATATACCAAAATCTTTATTTTGAAGATACACTACACTTAAAGACACTTCTAACGCAACACTTACCTTTTTGGTAATAACTTGAAATTTAATAAACCATTTTTCATCAAATTTTCAACAAATTTAATTCATTCACAATTGCATAATATCTGTAATTTTCACAAAGAAACCTTGAGTAGAAATGATTAAATTTGCAGTTCATATGATATGACTAGAAAACAAAAAATCGCAAAAAAGCTGTGCGAGCTGATAACTTTAATTCATGTTATTCATGTAACAGCAGTAAAGCTAATGACATTCTGATAACATTCTGTGTGTCCGTCATGGACCTAAATGACATGAAGACACCCCCTTCTCATTGATAAAGCATAATTGATGATGAATCTTTGTGGGATAATTCTTAACTCGTCCCTTTTAAGTTCTCGTTCCAGTTGTTGAAAATTTCTTGAAGAAAAAAGGCAAAAAACTAAAGTCTGGTAACAAACTCGATGATTCTGTGCAATGCTGACAAGTACAGAACATTATTTCTTACACAAAAAAGATGCAGTGGAATTCTAGTATTGCTTCGTATGTGAAAGCATGTTAGCAAATCTTATGAAGCAGTAGTTCGAGATATGAGCATAATTTGGTGACGCTGCTTTGGTGCTGTTGAATTCTGCAATTGCCTGGGGTTTTGTGACTTTTCATATTTGAGTCTTTGTTAAAAAACTAAATATTTTTTATGTTCGGACCAATCGAATTTAATGAAATTTACAGAAAACATGTAAACGTAGTTGGTTTATATTTGCAGAAAATTTCATAAAATATACTGTATTATTTATCTAACTACGATGAAAAATGTAAGTGTTGCGTTGGAAGTGTCTTTAAGTGTATGCCTCAACCAAACATGAAATTTTAGACTGGTCTAAATAAAAGAAGTTTACTTTAGACCACATTTTTAAGTTGATGAAATCTAAAAAGTAAATTTTAAACCAATCCCTGATTTTGACATCTCTAAAAGAAAAGGCTTTGGAAAACATTAAGGTAAAAGAAGAAAATGCTAGTTACCAGCATTTTCTCCTTTGCCTAAATATTTTCAGTGATATAATTGTTATCAATAAATCCAAACTTTATATCGCATCAAAACTAGGGCCCTGTTTTACTAACCCATTACCAAACTACAAAATTTTAGACTGATCCAAATTCAAAGATGTTGCAGACAACAATTTCAAGTAAATTAAATTTAAACCAGTTTGGTCTTTCTTGGCAGAAAAGTTTGTGGGAAATGAAGAAATTATTTGTCATAAGCGATTACTTCATTTTCCGCACTGTCTACTAGAGCCTTTTAGAGTCTTTTGAGGAGTTAAAACACGGTGAATAATCATGTGATACAATATTTTCAGAAAATCTTAAATTGTTTTGTAAATAATGGACCGATTTGAATTCCGTTTGAAGCAGAGAATGTGGACAGACGTCACACATTAGATGGACATAGTTGATTTTTGAAAAATCAACTGATAAAAAATTATTGAAGATAAACCAAAATTATGGTTTATCTTCAATAACATTTTTATCAGTCAATTTTTCAAAATTCAACTACATCCAGCTTATTCCCGACATTACCCCGCCTTCTCTACTTCAAACTGAATTCAAATTGGTCAAGTATTAAAAAAGATATTGAAGATTATTGGAAATTCTGATTCATGTGATTATACACTGTGTAAAAAGAGTCAATGTGTGGGAATGGCCTAACAATCTTACAGGCCTGTTTTTGTGTAAACTGCATGTGTTTAAGAAGACATCTGATTGAACGATAAATCAGATTGGGCCAATCAGATTTGTTGTTACAAGTAATTATGCGAAAAATAATCATATACATTGTACATTCGTAAGTTAAATTGGGCGAGTCCCAAATGGGGCACAGGACTTGTTTTTGATAAGGTAAGATGTTATCCAAATTTTTCACATGTATGAACAGGTAAACACATTTAGGATAGAAGGCAAGTTATAAATTATAGTTATCACATGTAAGAAAAATTTTAACAAAGTGCCTGTCATCTGTAATTCTGAGTCTCACAATATTAACCCTTTCCCAAACAGCAAATTTTTAGGGTGATCCATTTCAAATACTGTCACAAATGACAAAATGGTTGTTATCAAAGATAGGATTTGTGTAAAATATGACATAGAAAATATTGAGACAAAAGGAGAAACTGCTAATTATCAGCAGTTTCTTCTTTTGTTTCAATGTTTTCCCAAGTCTTTTCTATAAGGGACGTCAAAACCAGGTCTTGTTTGGGAAAGGGTTAAACATTTTCTGTAACAGAAGAATTTTGCGCTAGTCCAATTTCAAACAGGTCTCAGCCTTAGTGTTCGCCCTACTTTTTGGACCAATGATATTGCAGTATATTTCAAAATTTTGCCGCTCTATTTCGCATACACAGGCTGCCGGCTATACATAGCCACGCCCAGTTTCCAATGAACCGCTAGCGAACACTAAGTCAGATAGAGTCTGTATAGTAGATTCTACGCGATATAAACATTCAATGCGCTGTGCGCATTTGAATGTTTATTTGGCGTAGAATCTACTATACAGCCTCTATCTAATACATAGAGCAGTTAATGGTAGCACATTGAACTCTCTAGTAAGGTCCCACGTACGATCCCTGGCTGGGGTAAACATCCTATCTGACATTTGTATCTCAACTTTTAATTCAATTTACTTATTAACAACCATTTCAACTTTAACCATGGTAGGAAAATCTTTAATAATATTAATCATGTTTTTACATGACCAATTTGAAAAAAATTGGAGAAGAAGGCTGGAAAATGCCAGGGATTTGTTGAATGCAAATTAGCTTTTAAAAATCAACTGATAAAAAGTTATTGACAACCAACCCAAATTTTGGTTGCTTGTCAATAACTTTTTTATAAACTGATTTTTTAAAGATCTACCATATCCATCTGATTCCTGGCATTTTCCACCTTCTCTGCTGCAACCCAAGTACAAATTGGCCAAGTATTAACAAAATTGTTGACAACTTTCTGAAATTGTTGTCATGTGATTCCCCGCCATGAACCATGTCCACTTTAACATTCTCCCAAACAATAAAATTTAATACTGCTTCTATTTGAAACAAGTTGTAAACGACAAAATAATTGAGGCCAATAATCAATGTCAATAATCATATACTTCAAACCAGCCATTGTTTGGGAACAAACTATATTTGTTTTTAGTGATGGTAAATTTAAAATATTTGTAGTCAAAGGGTACTTTTGTATATGAACTCTGTCTCAAATGGCAACATTTTGGTCATTTCCAATATGATTATTGATACTACAGAATGATGACAAAATGGAAATCGCAAAAGATGAGATTTGTGTATGATATATCATGCAAAATATCGAGGCTAAAGGAGAAAATGCTGATCATCAGCACTTTCTTCTTTTGTCTCATTTGTTTTCCCAAACCTTTTGAAATAGGGACGTCAAAACTAGGTCTTGTTTGGGAAAGTGTTATACATACCCCTATTTTGTTTGTATCAATATTATCATTTGGGAAATGGTTTCATTTTGTTACGAACATGTGAGTTGGCGGTGAAGACTGCCTTCCTGCCCAAAGGGTACTATTGTACATTTATAAACTGTTACCCCGTGAGATGTAATGAATCAAAATATACAATGACTTCTGTCAACTGTCTCAAAAGATCTATGCTGTGTATAATCTTATATTAATCTTTCCTTTTAATCTACATTAATTCTTTACTATACTGTAACACTACAAAATCCTTACACTGCTTCAAATAGAGGACAATTTTATCGAGTAAATTGTGACATATTTCCAAACAAACGACAGTATTTCATAAATGTTGTTACATAATCCTGTAACTACAGCTTTCATCAAGCCGTAGTTACGAGATTTTTTAACAATACCGACAGCTTATCAATATATTAGGTAAATCTAGTCTATTTTTAGTACAAAATTTGTGGCTATTTAAAATCAATCCATGAATAAAATGGACCAACAAGAGGTCACTAGCTGCTGTTCATAAGGACAGATGCACATCATGCTGACAAATATACCCTCCAAAATTCATACAGTCATGCAGCATGAAAAGAGCAATTTCCTTGACCATTTTCAAAACAAACAATAGTCTAGGAAAAGCTTTCGAAAAAATTGAGATAAAAAGCCTTTTGCTCAATATTTTCTAAGCTTTATTATCCTGTTAACAAGTACTCTTTTTATGGATTCAATCCTTGGCCACAGCAAACATCCTTTCGGACATTTTTTCCCTATCAATCATTGGGTAATCATAAATCAATACGGGCGAGCAGCTGGAGGCTTGGAGAGGATGCTGAGGTAGCACTGGTGAGAGAAACAACATGAATCCATGGTTAGATGCACCAGTCACCATGATATGACCAAAGCAGATGAATCAACCTCTCACACATCCATTTTGTCATCTTCAGCATCTTTCAAATCAAACAGTCCAATTTTGACTTTTCGGAAAGTTAATTACAGTAATTACTCTAATAAACGCTTGGGCGTTTATCAGAAACATGATCGATGGAAAAGTAGGGGGTATTAGAGGTATTCTAATTTTGTAAGTCAAAACATGTGAAACAAGTCAATTTATGGACTCGAAGTTAATCAAGTAAAAGTTTGCAAAGTTTTGATACAAGAACTGTAAAATACAATTTTGGGGTGAAATTCCTTTATTATATATATAGTAAACATATTTGGGGACAGGAAATCTTCTCTTTCATTGCTTTTAGAAGTGATCTTTGTTTAAGACTTGCATTATTTTAATACCGAATCAGGGGATGGAAGTTTAATAGAATCACCCTTTTCCGCTTTGTGCTTGAAATATGCTAATCCGAGTCTTCTCTGGTGTAAATACGCTCTTTGATATTTTGATTTTTCGCTATTTACATCAGAGAGCGTTGCTCTTTGAAAAAATCAAGAAGTTCGCAACAAATTGTTGCGCATCGTTCACCGTCCGATCTTAAACGCTATCGTTAAAACCCCTGATGATATCGATAAATGAACCATTTATTGTTATGGCTGCTGAAAAAATTACGACCAAAAAGTATTTCTAAAAGGTTAATAGGCAATGTTTTGCAACAACCCTCACCTGAGCAGCCTTTGTTTACCTTGACCTTCCATTCAAAACCAAAGGTTATACTCATCCAGCAGGCCGATTTGAAATGAATTTTTTGGTCAGGTATGACAAAAAATGATTTATTGATCTATACCCTACAGTGTTTTACCGAGTGATTCGATATGATACACAAAAACAAAGCTTCAAGTTACTTGTAACGTTACCGAACTTTCTGCTGTTTTCAAAGAGCAACGCTCTCTGATGTAAATAGCGAACAAGAGGGCCAAGATGGCCCTGTATCGCTCCACTGGCTTTTAGACATTTAGACTACTTACTTCTTCAAGGAATACAATACAGGTCTATTCAAAGAAGATTCATGCTACACCAGAACGAAATCCAATAAGTGATTTAAGGAGCAGAAATGTTTTTAAAATTTTCTTAAAATTACACTGTTTCATATAGCGAAAAAAATCCTAGCCCACAATGGCCATGCTTTTCATCCGATCGTGAAGGAATTTGGAAGAGATTCATGCAAGGAAGATTCCTGTGAAGTTCGGTTGAAATTGGCCTTGTAGTTTTGGAGAAGAAGATTGTTGAACAATTTTTCGAAAATTCGATTAAATTTATTAAAATTTAAGTTCTACATAGAATTTATTTTTTTGAAGGAATTAAGAAGAGATTAATGCAAGGAACATTTCTGTAAAGTTTGGTTGAAATTGGTTCAGTTGTTTTGGAGAAGAAATTTTTTTAAAGATTTTTCGAAAATTTAAATCAATTAAATTATTTTCAAGTTCTGCGCGGATTTTATTCTTTTGAAGAAATTTGGTAGAGATTCATGCAAAGAAGATTTCTGTGAAGTCTGGTAGAAATTGGTCCAGTAGTTTTGGAGAAGAAGAAATTTTAAAGATTTTTCGAAAATTTAATTCAATTAAATTAATTAAAATTCAAGTCTTGCATAGATTTTATTCTTTTGAAGGAATTTGGTAGAGATTCATTCAAGGATGATTCGTGTGAAGTTAGGTTGAAATTGGTCTGGTAGTTTTAGAGAAGAAGAATTTTTAAAGATTTTTCGAAAATTTAAATCAATTAAATTAATAAAAATTCAAGTTCTGCGCGGATTTTATTCTTTTGAAGGAATTTGGTAGAGATTCATTCAAAAAAGATTTCTGTGAAGATTTGGTGAAATTGGTCCAGTAGTTTTGGAGAAGAAGAATTTTTAAAGATTTTTCAAAAATTTAATTCAATTAAATTAATTAAAATTCAAGTTCTGCATAGATTTTATTCTTTTGAAGGAATTTGGTAGAGATTCATGCAAGGATGATTCATGTGAAGTTTGGTTGAAATTGGTCCAGTAGTTTTGGAGAAGAAGATGTTTAAAGAAAAAGTTTACGCACGCACGCACGGACGGACGGACGGACGGACGGACGGACGACGGACACAGGGCCATGACATAAGCCCCGCTGGCCTTCGGCCAGTGGAGCTAAAAATCAAAATATCAAAGAGCGTATTTACATCAGAGAAGACTCGGATTAGAAATATGCATACTTCAGCTGAGATTTGGGGGATGTGCGTTTATTGGAATATGGGCGTTTATTAGAATAATTACGGCAATAGCAATCTGGTCAAGGCATTAATTAGTCAATACATTTAGGACTAAGCTCAAAATTACTACAACTACATTCTATTACTACATTACTCTCCATAGCCGAGCTCTATTGATTAAACCATCAAATATGACCTCTGCAGTTTTCGGTACACAAACAGCCTATTTGGTTGTCATAATCTAATTATAGCACATCATTTGAATTATCGAATCAAAATCATTCAGCTTTACCTTGCATGATCATTACGTATGCATTACGTCGCTTCTATTTTTGGCTGAAGCCGGTAACATTTGAATTATCGAATCAAAATCATTCAGTTTGATCTTGTTTGATTACGTATACATTACGTTGCTTCTATTTTTGGCTGAAGCCGGTAATTTGAAGCGTCAGCCAATGAAAGTTTGTATCAGCTTTTTAAATTGTTTTGTTGTGTATAGCCAACGATTGGATACTGAAATCCCACCAAAGCCCCGAGATTAGACGTGAAATGACCCCGCGAGAACAGAGCTCATTCTATCGAAATGGAATGTAGAGATAATGTGCTCTGTTCGTAAGAGAGTATTACTACATGTACTTAAGGCAATTTTGCACTAACCCCATTGAATATAGTCTGCCCAGAGGTTCAGAATTATTATGTATGTGGCAGCTGTTGTTATTCATCTATACAAATTTACAGGATGTATTTGTCTATTATATGATTATAACATGATTAAACTTTTCCCAATCAAGGCATGATTTTGATGTCCATAACAAGGAAAGTGTGGGAAAACATTGAGGTAAAAGAAGAAAATGCTGATAATCAGCATTTTCTTCTTTTGCCTAAATATTTTCTGTGCAATATAGTACACATATCCCCTATTTTTCACATCCATTTTGTCCTCTGCTGAGGCTTTTAAATTGGGGCAGTATAAATTCTTGCCGTTTAGGAAAGGGTTAATATCCATATTATCCCATAAACTACCATCAGCTTACTGGGCAACATCTTGATTTGTATTGTCTTGTCGATATACCTCTCTATTCAGTTGTGAATAATCATTTATTTTCCAACAAAATTGCACTGAACCCTTTCTCAAACAAGACCTGGTTTTGGCGTCTCTAATAGAAAAGGCTTGGGAAAACATTGAGACAAAAGAAGAAACTGTTGATAAGCAGCATTTTCTTCTTTTGTCTCAATAATTTCTGTGCTATTTCATACACATATCATATCTTAAACAACATCTATTTGTTGTTTTCAGCAGGTTTCATTGTAGGAAAAGTCCAACTTTTGTCTGTTTGGGAAAGGGTTAAGCTGGCCGCGGAAATAGCACTGCCGTTCGAGCATCAATCTCACTAATGAGGTCCCAGGTTTGACCCCTGGCCATGGCAAATATCCTCTCAGACAAATTGGTATCTTAGCAATGGGTTGCTAATCGTTAATCTATGTGGCCAGCAGCAGGAGGCTCAGTAAGAATGTTGTGGTAGACCTAAAGAAAGACCTGGGACTGCATTCACCAACATTTCTTAGTAGATTTTTTAACCCTTTCCCAAACAAGACCGGATTTTGATGTCCCTATAATAGAAAATGCTTGGGAAAACATTGAGACAAAAGAAGAAACTGCTGATAATCAGCAGTTTCTCCTTTTATCTCAATATTTTCTGTGCCATATTTTACACAAATCCTATCTTTAATAACATCCATTTTGACATTTTTGGCATTTTTTGAAGTGGATCACTCGAAAATTTTGTCGTTTGGGAAAGGGTTAATTCTAAATAACATTGCAAGCACTCTGATTGGACATACCATAAAATCTCATCATTTGGGCAATCTGTAAAGTCAATTTCTATTGGTTGATTTGTCCATTAAAAATTATGATGGAACCAATGAAATGCCAGCACTTGTTCAGCAGTAATAAGAAGGAAATTGAATCAATTGTCCAAGGGATTGATGCAGCATATCCTACAAGGAGACACTTGGGTTTCCGAAGATGACTTTAGCATGAACTTTTGACTTGTCATAAATTATTGGCGGTTATGACAGAAAATCAAAAAGTTTGTTATCCTTCCATCTGTCTCAGGTGCTTAATAGGGGAAGATTTATTTAACCCTTTCCCAAATGGTTTAATCCCATTTGGTCTACACCCAATTAGTCTACTTCCAATTCGTCTACTATTTTGGACATCATTCCCATTTGATTTCATCTACTTTTCCATTTGATTTCGTCTACTTTTCTATACATTGTAAATCAATATAATATTTTATAATTTTCATTGAATTATTTGGATTTTTATTTCATTTGTGAACATATTGACTTAATTTCATTTCTTAAAACAAAAACAATGTTGTTTATTGATGATTTGACATGAAAGTAGATGAGTTGGGACAGTAGACGAATTGGGACCCAAGGCACTAAAGTAACAGTAGACGAAATGGGAGTAGACCAGTTGGGATGTTACCTCCAAAATGACCAAACTTTAGGGTAATCCAATTTGAAAACTGCTACAGGCCACAACAGGGATTCAAGTTAGGAAAGGATTTGGGTACAAAACAGAAAATATTGAGGCAAAAGGAGACAATGCTGATAATCAGCGTTTTCTTCTTTTGCCCTATAAATGGTTTCCAAAGCATTTTTCAGGGACATCAAAACCAGGCCCCGGTTTCTCGAAAAAACTTAAGTATATTCTCACGAGAACATGCTCAACTTCAAAGGGATACTCTCCAACGTTGAAGGGTATTCGATTGAAGTTCAGGTGGATATCGTGTGATTTGGGCATGGTGCTCAGATTTGAGCATGAGAACGTACTTAAGTTTTTTCGAGAAACCGGGGCAGATCTTGTTAAGGAAAGAGTTAACCTTTTCCCAAAGGGCAACATTTTATAGTCTTCCAAATTGGATGTAGATTAATACAGCAAACTAATTTGGGTAAAATAAATATGTATGTAATAATATCAGCATTTTCTTCTCTTGCCTCACTGTTTTCTCAAGCCTTTCTAAAATTCAAAGGGATGTCAAGATCAGATTTTGTTTGGAAAAGGGTTAAAACATTTAAAAGAATCCATACAGGGTATTCAGTCACAAAATTCTTTCCAAAACAATCCCTCGGTTTCTTATCCCTTGAAGAAAAAAGCTTGGAAAAACAAGGTAATTTTCTCCTTTTCCTCAATATTTTGTGCTCGATATGACTATATGCTTTATTGTACACCAATCCCATCTTTCTAAACATCCAAATTGTCAATTATAGCAGCTTTCAAATTGGAACAGTTTAAATTTTTGCCATTTGGGAAACGGTTGATTACAAAGGAATATCATATTGCAAACATTTTTCCTCAGCTTTCACCTCATAGCAATTACATACATTGTCGCTTTTTAAACAACAACCTTGTAACTCTAGCTTAAAACAAGTGGCAGTTACAAGGTTTTTGTTGAAAAGATGAGGACATACTAAACATTATAACCTAACACACAAAAGCAATATTTCTTTGTGTGTATGCCTCAAGTTTTATAACACTACTCTCATTATTTTCTCAGTCATATCATGTAATATATCTTCATTTTTGACAAACAAGCAAACAGACAAAGTTGGAAACAGGGCAAAACTATATACCGGAATCCTAATCTATCCACCCCTAGGGACGTATTCACCAACACTTCAAAATCACATTACAAGCCATCTGATTGGACAAGACATATGTCTCGGCCAATCAGATGGATTGTTGAGTAATTTTATAGATAAACTTTGAATTAAGACTGGCTGATGAGTAACTCCCCAGGGTATGACATACTAAATGGGTCAAAAGTCTATATAGAGCATGCATAAAATATATGTGACGACGTATATATACGAGGGATGATCCAAAAGTAATGTCACAGTGCCTATAGTTTGGTTATTCGACGCATTCATGTACAAATAAAGACTTATCATTCAAGCTCATCCTATTGGAAACATGCTTTTCTGTATCATTTGAATATTGTTTATATATCCGAGAAAATAAAATGCTAAAAAAGTTCCTTATCGTGCATGTGCGCCGCACGCCTTAGATTATTCTTTTAACGATTACTATTACTTTATGTTTTATCATTACGTCAAAAGAAAAACTACTGCAATTATTTAAATAACGCGATGTCAGGATATTGCTTAGCCATTCTAGAACGTTTCAATAAAATCGGTGCGTTTAAATACCAAACAAGTCGCATTGAATTCATCACTCGCATTCGGGAAAAACGCAGAATCGGATAACAGCCCACAACATGCAATTCTACACATTTGCTTACGGCTTGAAAAATAGCCGATTGAAGCAACAGAAACAATAAATTCAAGCTAATAGAACAAACAGTTAATCGGAGTCTCGTCTACCGTTGGTGCAAGCGTTTTGGGAGTTTGGACGAGTCGTTTGAGATGAAAAAAGAGTTTGAAGACATGTAGAGCAGCGGAATGACGCCAACGTCCATGTGACTTTGCGTTATTTCCTCATCTTAAGCTAGATTTAAGAGGAATTCATCATGTCGACCTTAACCAACTGAGAACAAATTGATTCAAGGAATGCGTTCAAGGAATTGCTGAACGAGTTGTCAGTAAATGCATTTATTAAGTGGGCCGAACGCCACGAACGTTGCATTAAACACAGAGGGCGATAATTTGAGAAGGAATATACTTTGACGTCAATGACGTTGTGTGTTGTGCGGTGCTGGACACCGATGCGCTATGTTCAAATGTGGTTTATTTTTGTATTATTACACGAAAATTTATGAAAATTTGTGTATGTATGAAACGAATGTTAAACTTTCGGCATGTAAAACTACATGACGGTACGTTCATAAAATCATCGAAAACAACGTTTGTGACATTACTTTTGGATCATCCCTGGTATTTTCAACTGCTCGCGTTAATTATATGCGTCGACGCGTAAATATGCACGTCAACACATAAAATTCACGCAAGCAGTTGAAAAAATATGCATTGACGCGTAAATTTTACGCAAGCAGGAGTAAAAAATGTGAAACCCAGGCTGGCCATTGGGAGAGGCGGTTAGAAACCTTTCCCTTTATAGGCCATTAAATTGAAGGATGAAACGAAGGATCTGATTGGTTGATAGATAAAATACGCGTCGACACGTATATTTACACGAGCAGTTGAAAATTTATGCGTCAACGGTTTTTTTACGCGTCAATTTACGCGTCAAAGCATAAATTTTCAACTGCTCTCGTAAATTTTATGTGTCGACGCGTAAATATACGCGTCGACGCAAAAAATTTACACGTTGACGAGTATATTTTATGCATGCATGCTCTAAATAGACTTTTGATCCATTTGGTGGGCCATACCAGGATATATCGGGGTTAAACATTAAGACATTACTACCTGTTATATGTTCAGGTCCGGTTACACCCACAAGACACTAGCCTAACTGCTCTCCCTGATTTCAAATCTTAATGTGACTGAAATGCAGGACATTAAGCGCCGTACAATAACAGGAGCACTTAATTAACCCATTCCCAAACACCGACGCTTTTTGACGCCCTTTGAGATTAAAGCTTTAGAAAACATAGTGGAAAATGAAGAAATTGCTTGTGACAAGCAATTTCTTCATTTCCCTCAATGTTTTCTACCCAAAAATACCAATAAATATGAAATTATATTTACTTGAAATTGTCGTCCGCATCATCTTTGAATTTGGAACAGTCCAAAATTTTGTCCTTTGGTAATGGGTTAAAATTTTAATTCATTCACTGTTGTATGTGCACTAAACCTTTGATATTCTGGTTCAATGTTGAAAACAAGATGTGTTTGTGACACACAAATGCCGCCGAAATGGCTTAAGCCAAATAGTCAGGTACATTAGTTTATTCAGCTTCATTTTGCACCCAACGTTTTATTGCTTTGTTACAGGAGTTGGAGTTTGTCTACCCTAGAACTTTCTTGTTTGGAAAAGGCTTACCCATTACCAAACGACAAATTTTGGACAGGTCCAAATTCAAAGATGTTGCAGAAGACAATTTCAAGTTAAGGAAATTTAAACTCTTTTGGTCTTTCTTGGTAGAAAACATTGTGAGAAATGAAGAAATTGTTTTCCCAAGCCATTTGCCTTAGGGGAGTCAAAAAGAGTCACTGTGTGGTAATGGGTTAAATAAATTCTATAGTAAACTTACCGTTGAGATTATGATACGTAAAGACGTCCGTCTAAAATAAAATACAAAATGGATGGCGATGATAACCGGAGTCGTAAGTGTCTTGAGGACGGTGTATGTTCCCACGGTGTTGAACTGTAGCGACAAATTATTGAACACTACAAACCCGCAAAATGTTATTGACAACGGCAAAACCTTGATGATTTTTATCTCTTTGTACTCAAATACTTTGCAAGCCAGACAAAGCATAAGTAAAAGAGAAGTACATATAAAATGAATACATGTCAATGTGTAACCCGTTATCGTATAACCAGCTGCGTTTGATGATCGATACGCCCATTTGTTCATGAACACAATTAACGGAGAACTAATAAAGTTGATTAAAAATCCGACTATCACAGCGATATCATTTATATTCCTGGTTTCACGTCGTCCATAATTTTTGGTTGCGGTGACCTCGACGGCTGCCTGCGGTGCCTTTCCGTTTGCAGCTTTCTCGTTTGTTTCGACAGCACTCATCTTTGGTTGAAGCACTAGCAGTCCTTGTATGAATGATCACAGAATCTGTCTATACTTCAAGCTTCTCTCCTGAAACATATACAAAATTAATATAATAAAATTTAACCCTTTAACCCTTTCCCGAACAACAAAATTTTAGGGTGATCCAAATTCAAAGATTTAAAGTGAATGAAATTTAGTAGTTGTTGTTCTTTTGTGGTAGAAAACATTGTGGGAAATGAAGAAATTGCTTGTCACAAGCAATTTCTTCATTTTCCACGATGTTTTCCAAAGCATTTTCATGTGGGGAGTCAGAAGGCGTCAATATGTGGTAATGGGTTAAATGACAAATTTTAGGCTTGTCCAATTCAAAAGCTGCTGCAGACGACAAAATGGATGTTAATAAAGTTAAGATATCATATCTCATAATCATAATTATGTGTACAAGATAGGCAAGAAAATATCGAGGTAAAAGGAGAAAGTGCTGGTTATCAGCACTTTCTTCTTTTGTCTCAATGTTTTCCCAAGCCTCATCTATTTAGGACGTCAAAACAAGGTCATGTTTGGGAAAAGATTAATGAAATATTTCCCTAAATCTTCATCAAACCCTATGTTGTGGGTACTCATTAGAATCTTCCCTTTGATACTATCCTCGGAAACCCAGCGGTCTGAGCTAGCGTAGCTCAGACCGCTGGGTTTCCGAGGATGCTTTAACTCTTTCACTGCCATAGGTGACTTTTGTCGTGTAGCCGGGTGTAGTATAAGGGGCACTTATACTATCTCGCCGTACAAGCTAGCTTTTATAGCGACGTGGTAGAGTGTTCGCTATAAAAGCTAGCTTGTATGCCGTTCCCTGCCATAGGCGACTTCAGTCGACAAATTTGTGGGGGCGAAATATGTGAATATTTTTTACAGCTAAGTGGTTTTCAAACATTCTTTTTCTTATAGCACCGTTTTAGTAATCAAAGTACTAACGTTTGACAGGTGAAACAGTAGAATTTGTGTTACAATCGGTAAGCTTTTGGTATTTTTATGGGGAATTTTCCAAGACAAAAGACAACAATATGGCTGCCATTAGATCATACACTTGCTATTTATGCCTACAAGCTGTAAATATCACTATGAATGACACCAAAAATGCTGGAAAAGGCTTCGGGATAGTTTGAAATTATGTTTAGTTGACAATTCAACAATCTGTTCCATCAAATTATTATACAGTCAAATCTCTCTATGTCGATCTTCGCAGAACTTCAGATTTATTTGAAGAGTGGTGGGTCGAAATGACCCATGGCAGGGAAATTGATGGGTCATTTTTGGAAATGATGGGCCATAGCAATGAAAATAAACATAGTGATATAAAAAATTTGTAAAAGCTTGGGCCGCTTGGCCCCTAGAGTTGAAAAGTGATGGGCCATATTTGCAAATAGTGTGTCAAATGGCCCGGGCCCACTGTCAATCTGAAGCTCTGTCTTCGTGGGACCTACGAGAAAACTTTGACGTATAGAATGTTCGACGAAGAGATATTTTGAAGACAAGCGTTCATCATCGCTATAATGGTCCCGTCAATCGGAGTTGCTGGCTACCCCCCCGCACCCCCTTCCCTGGGTTGACCGGGTCATTTACCAAACAAGTTCTGCAAGGAATAAGCGTTAGATACTTCTGATGTCATTATGAATTACAAATGTAACGCTGTATACAATTTTTTTAGCCTTTTTATTTCAAATCATTAATTCACCCAATTTTGTCGTCCTAACATTAATACAAACAAGAGGGCCAAGATGGCCCTGTATCGCTCCACTGGCTTTTAGACATTTAGACTACGAACTTCTTCAAGGAATACAATAGAGGTCTATTCAAAGAAGATTCATGCTACACCAGAATGAAATCCAATAAGTGATAGAGGAGCAGAAATGTTTTTAAAATTTTCTTAAAATTACACTGTTTCATATAGCCAAAAAAAAGCCTAGCCCACAACAGCCAAGTTTTTAATCCGATCGTGAAAGAATTTGGAAGAGATTCATGCAAGGAAGATTCCTGTGAAGTTTGGTTGAAATTGGTCTTGTAGTTTTGGAGAAGAAGATTGTTTGACAACTTTTCGAAAAATTCAATTTAATTAAATTTATTAAAATTTAAGTTCTACACGAAAATTATTTTTTCAAGGAATTTAGAGGAGATAAATGCAAGGAAGATTCGTGTGAAGTTTGGTTAAAATTGGTCCAGTAGTTTTGGAAAAGAAGATTTTTTGAAAATTCAATTTAATTTAATTATTCAAAATTTAAGTGCTACATAGAATTTTTTTTTTTTAGGAATTAAGAAGAGATTAATGCAAGGAACATTTCTGTAAAGTTTGGTTGAAATTGGTCTAGTAGTTTTGGAGAAGAATTTTTAAAGATTTTTCGAAAATTCAATTTAATTAAATTATTTAAAATTTAAGTTATAAATGGAATTTATTTTTTTGAAGGAATTAAGAAGAGATTGATACAAGGAACATTTCTGTAAAGTTTGGTTAAAATTGGTCCAGTTGTTTTGAAGAAAAAAATTTTTTAAGGATTTTTCTAAAATTTAAATCAATTAAATTATTTAAAATTCAAGTTTTGCGCGGATTTTATTCTTTTGAAAGAATTTAGTAGAGATTCATGCAAGGAAGATTTTTGTTAAGTTTGGTTGAAATTGGTCCAGTAGTTTTGGAGAAGAAGAATTTTTAAAGATTTTTCGAAAATTTAAATCAATTAAATTAATTAAAATTCAAGTTCTGCGCGGATTTTATTCTTTTGAAGGAATTTGGTAGAGATTCATACAAGGAAGATTTCTGTGAAGTTTGGTTGAAATTGGTCCAGTAGTTTTGGAGAAGTAGAATTTTTAAAGATTTTTCGAAAATTTAATTCAATTAAATTAATTAAAATTCAAGTTCTGCATAGATTTTATTCTTTTGAAGGAATTTGGTAGAGATTCATGCAAGGATGATTCCTGTGAAGTTTGGTTGAAATTGGTCCAGTAGTTTTGGAGAAGATGTTTGAAAATTGTTTACGCACGCACGGACGCACGCACGCACGGACGCACGGACGGACGGACGCACGACGGACACAGGGCCATGACATAAGCCCCGCTGGCCTTCGGCCAGTGGAGCTAAAAACACATTCATGTAAAAATCATTATTCGATAATGGTAAACACCTGTATTAATTGCTCGAGTTGACAGGTCGATAGGTGTGAAAAACTGACTTGATTGCAATTATAATCATGAAAGTTTGAGGTTCGTTGTAAAGAGGTGTGAATGTGTGCAAATATAGGTGACGGGACTTCAAAATTTGTTCGACGTAGGGAGAAAGTTCGTGCAAGAGAAAACGACGTATAGAGGTTGAAATATATAGAAATAAAGAGCAAAATAATCGGGACTTCAAAGTTACTTCGACGTAGGGAGAACTTCGGCTAAGGGACGTTCGACGTAAAGATATTTTACTGTACTTTAAACGAAAACATTTAGCTGAGGTTAAAACTTTGCTCACCCAATTTTTTCCATTGTTCTACTAGATTGTAACAATTTGTGAGTTAGATAAAAAAGAAAAAAATATTGTCATTTCATGAATAACTTAGAAATGTTGGTCACATATAGATGCTTCATTTGTCTTTATGTCCTGAAAATTTGAAAGGAATTCCTCAAATGAGTCAAAAGTTATGCATGATTTTGTGTGCAGGGTATCAATTCTTGGAAATTTCTTCAAATTAATTCAGCGGTGAGAGACGCTTCAAAGGTCAATATTTGGCAGTGAAAGGGTTAATACAATTCAAATGTCAGTAACCACAACATAGGGTTTGGATTTGAAATAAGAAGTTTAGCATGTCTTCACCACCACTTATTCTGTCGCTCTGGGATTTATAATTAAATATTTTTCTATCCTTTCTCAAACAACAAGATTTTAGGGTGATCAAAAATCAAAGCAATACAGATGTTATAATGAAGGGTGTTAACAAGGATATAATTTGTGTATAATGTAACACAGAAAATATTGGGCAAAAAGAAGAAAATCATTGATATCAGCATTTTTCAGTAGTCCTTTCCCTCTTTTGCCTTAATATTCGACCAAGCATCAACAGTCAGTATTGTGTTGGAATGTGTTTATTTCATACTTGAAGGTAAGACCTGGGTAATAGGCTGCTATGTGACCAGTTATGGAATGAAATTTGTATGGTGCGAATAGACAATTTCAAGGGAAGTAATTTTCATTGCTCTCAAATTTTGAATTTCTGACTTTTGTTGGTTCTTTTGCCTACTCTTCATACAATTTAGAAACATTTTCACAGAGATTGGTTAGAATATTTCCCTGGAAATCTGAGCACCCTCGTCTATTTCTGTTGTTACGAAAACAGGCGATATTGCATCTAATGGTATCTTTAAAAATGCTCGGACTTACGAACGTCACAGAATAAGTTGAAATTTAACAATTATACGGGAAGTGCATTACCAAGGCATTACATTAACAAAATGTTTGACCAACTGTAGACAAAATGTAGACAATGCGCCCCTGATCTTTTGATACAGGGGCATAATAATGATGGGTTTTGGCAATGTAAATAGAAAACCCTGTAAGAAAATCATATTTTTTCTCTCTTTCTTTAAACCCTTCTATAAACAATTTATTCAAGATCATTTTCCAAGGTCTTTTGAAAAATTCCATCATGCCCATCCTTAAAATGCAACACTTCACAGTTTTCATGATAAGATTTAGGTCATTCTTCCTAATAAAGGCAGTATGCAAAATATATGCATGAAGCTTCTAATTACTTTCTTAACCAGTTATCAGATGGCAAAAGTAGACTTGTCCAAATTCATATATCATGATTCAGATAACCAATTCAAATAAATTGAGCTTTATGTGTTTTGGTAGTTTAGAGAAGAAAATATTGTGGGAAATGAAGATATTGCCTTTTCAAAACAAGCTTTGGTTTTGAGTTTTGACATCTGCAAACAAAAAGAAGCTGAAAAGTGAAAGGTATTGAGAGAAAGGAAGAAAATGCTAAAACCAAAACATCAACTCAATTTCAATTAACAGAGTCTAAATTCTGTTGTTTGGGAAAGGGATAATTGAGATAGATAAATATTATAAAGTATGAAAATCTGAAATAATAGCAATGAATTTTGTGCTATAAATAGATTGGGTGTACCATTATGTTTTGATTAATCGTCAGTGTTGTTATAAAATCTCGTAACTACGGCTTGATTCAAGCCGTAGTTACGAGATATTATGACAACACCCACGAAAGAGTATTTGTTTGTCCGAAATTATGTCACGTTTAACTAGATAAAATTGTTCCTTATTATACAACACGAGAGGCAGAACATCTCCTACCTTTAGTCCATTCACAAGTAAGAGATGAAAATCAATGTCGAGCATGTCAACTTGGCTAAACATGATCCTTTATCTTGGGAACGCTTTCCCAAACAGAATAATGAGACACAAGTTGATACTTTTTCTTCCTTTTCCTTAACACATTCACACACAATGGCGCCTTTTGACACCACACATATCACAAATGCTTGTGAAAACATTGAGGAAAATGAAGAAATTGCTTGTAACAAGCAATTTCTTCATTTGCTACAATGTTATCTAATCTAAAATGCAAAGATTTTCAATATTATTTCATCAACTTGAATTAATTTTGTTGCCTGCAACACCTTTCAAATTGGAACAGTCCAAAGTAATGGTTTAACCCATTCAAAACACCATGCTCTGATGTCCCTGGAAGAAGGACTTGTTAAAACATATCTAGACAAAAGGTATATTTCCATTTGCCTCTACAATGCTAAGAATAACTTTTTATCCTTAACTTAATTACATCCATTTTGTTGTCTGTGGTAGCATTCAAATTGGATCAGCCTAGAATATTGTCATTTGGGAGAGACTTTCTCCTTTTGACTCAATACTTACTTTGCAACACCAATTTTATCATCTGCAGCATGTCTCAAACTCGAACAGTCTAAATCTTAATAGTTTGGAAAAAAGAAATGGGAAATGGTGAACAGCGTGATTTACTATTCCTGACTCCTAATTGCCATACAGGTATATAAATAATGAATTCATCAGATATTAAATAACCCTTTTCCAAATGGTGCAACTCTGGATTGATTCTATTTGAAAGCTGCAGCAGACAACAAAATGGATGTTGATAAAGAAGGATTGAAATTCTGTTTTTTCTACGGCAGAGGTAGACTTTATATTGAGGTACAAGGACAAAAGGACTCTTATAGCCATTTTCTTCTTTTGTCTCCATATTCTATAAAACTATTTATATTGGGGATGTTAAAACAAAGCTTGTTTTGGTAATGATCTAACTACATGTAAAACTAATACTATACAAATAAAAGCCTTTCAAAAAACAAGAGGCCCAAGAGGGTCTGTATCGCTCCACTGGCTAAAGTAAAAGAATTACCTGATGATTTCTTGTAAACCTCACGCTACCAAATCTTGAAAAGGGTCACCCAAGGAACATTTCTGCCAAGTTTGGTCTGAATTGGCCCATTGGTTTATTTTTGAAGAATTATTTCATGGTTTGTCCAATTCTGATAAGACCTGCCCTGCCACACCCACATTTATAGACCAATCAAAGTTCACTTACACTGTCAACCACCCACGGAACATTTCTACCAAGTTTCCAATAAATTGACCCGATGGTTGTTTTTAAAGAGCTATTTCGCAATTTCTCCCATTCTGATAAGCCCCGCCATGCCACGCCTTTACTAATGGACCAATCAGAACTTCACAAACAAAGTAAGTGAAAGCCATCCAAGTAACATTACTGCCAAAATTGGTCTCCATTGGCCAATTGATTGATTTATAAAGAAATATTTTGTGATTTCTCCAATTCTGATAAGCCCCTCCCTGCCACACCCACATTTATGGATTAATCACAATTTCATGGGCTAATTAAGTAAAGAGTCACCCAAGGTACATTTCTACCACGTTTTACCAAAATTGGCCAAATGACTGATTTCTATAGAATTATTTTGTGATTTCTCTGAGTCTGATAAGCCCCGCCCTGCCATGCCCACATTTATGAACCAATCAAAATTCTTTGAACAATTTAAGTAAAGGGTCACTAAAAGAACATTCCTGCAAAGTTTGGTCAAAATTGGCCCACTGGTTTGAGAGGAGAAGATTTTTAAAGAATTATTTTGTGATTTCTCCAATTCTGATAAGCCCCACCCTGCCACGCCCACATTTATGGACCAATCAAAATTTAACAGACAATTTCAGTAAAGAGTCACCCAAGGTACATTTCTGCCAAATTTGGTCAAAATTGGCTGAATGGTTGATTTTTAAAGAATTATTTAGTGATTTCTCTAAGTCTGATAAGCCCCGCCCTGCCACACCCACATTTATGGACCAATCAAAATTCTTTGAACAATTTAAGTAAAGGGTCACCCAAGGAACATTCCAGCAAAGTTTGGTCCAAATTGGCCCACTGGTTTGAGAGGAGAAGATTTTTAAAGAAAAAGTTAATGCAGGCACGGACGCACAGACGCACACAAGACGGACACAACACCATGACAATAGCTTGCTGGCCTTTGGCCAGTGGAGCTAAAAACTGGATTTTGACAACCCCTTTAGAGTAAGCCTAGCAGAAAACATTAGAAATGGGACATCAGAGGCAGGTCCGAGGGGGGGGGGGGTAAGAGTTCATGCAAACCCCTCCCTGTAGCCTGATTATTTCATTTTCATGCAGAAATTCAGTCAAAATTGTGTAATACAAGGAAAACGATTCATACCCCGCATACCCCCCCCCCCCCCATCACAAAAATACTGGATCTTCCACAGGACATACCTTTCAGAAACATTGTGGGAAATGAATAAATTGCTTCCATTCTTATCATGTTTTCAACCAAAAAGAGGCCACAAACTATTAACCCTTTTCCTAACAAGACCTGTTTTTGACGTTCCTAATAGAAAAGGATTGAGAAAACTTTGAGACAAAAGCAGAAAATGCTGATAATCAGCATTTTCTACTTTTGCCTCAATATTTTCTTTGCTATATTGTCTACCAACTTAATCCTTACTAGATCTATCATTCATTTTGACGTCTGACAACTTCCAAATTAGAATAAGCCAAAACATGGTTATTTGGGAAAGGGTTAATTTCCATTCAATTGTATTTATTGTAAAATGTAATTGTCTGCAATATCTTTGAATTTTGCCGTTTTGAAATGATTAAGAGACAATAGAACATGAGTGTGTGAACAAGATGTGGACAAACATACATTTAAAAGGACAGACAGTTAAAAAAAGATGATGAAGTAAATCCACCTTCAATGGTGTGTAATTATACCATTACCACACAGTGACACCTTATGACGCCCCACAAGATAAAAGCTTTGGAAAACATTGTGGAAAATGAAGAAATTGCTTGTGACAAGCAATTTCTTCATTTGCCATGATGTTTTCTACAAAAGAAGACCAAACAATGTAGAATTCCAATCATTTCAAATCATTGTCTGAAACATCATTGAATTTAGACCAGTTACAAATTCGCTGTCTAGTAATGGGATGAATTAATTATACCATTATGAAATGGCTGCAAGGCTTATCCCATTTATAAAATTCTTTGCCCCCTACTTTAATCGCCAAATGGCAAAACTTCAAAGATGGCAAATTAGGCATAGCAGGAAATGAAGGAATTGCTTGTAACCAATTTCTTTATTGTCCATATAATGTTTATTTCCTGTCCTGTTGCCTTTAGTTTTGAATTTAAAAAAAATCAATTTCAATAAATTAATATTAAGTTTTGGCCACAGTAATGGTATAGATCTAGAAAGGAGGCTGTGTAGGCGAAGATCGGACTGCATGTCTGTGCAGGCTGATCTTAGTCTATACTGCCTGCGAAAGTCTTGGTCACAACAGGAATATGACACAAACAGCATGAGAAGGGTTAAAATCGTTAGGACAGTGAAAAGTGTTGCCATTCAGAATATTATTAAATGTGTGATAGTTTTCACTGTCCAGTACAAGCCAAGTTTTCTTTAACATATTTAAGGGGGAATGCTCCAGTTTCCTAATTTTTTTCCCAATAATAGAATTTATTTATATTTTGTATGCTGAAATTACATGTTATTACCAATTGAAAAATAAAATAAAAATGGATGGTCAGCGATCTTGTTTGAATTTTATAGGCATTCGTATCACATACCCCTACATCGAAAAAATGCACAATTTCTTGCACCTGTCCAAGGTCACTAAAATGCTAATAAAATGCTGTATATTCATTGTTTAGTCCCGAAAACAGATTTAAAGTAACGTCTTACATGTAATAAGTACAGAAAACCCAAAATATGTGCTAATATAAACGCGTAAATGTATAAAACAGCATGTTCACGTGTTCGGTTAGATCAACGAAACTGGAGTTTTTTATGTCAAAATTTTCATATTTTTGGAAATATTTCAAGTTCTACATAATAGAATTTGATAAAACTCCCTCATTGTATTAAGCAACATGTCCTGGTAATAATTCAAAAAGAAAATGTATAGGTCAGCACACTTATTAGTGAATTACAGCCATTTTTATCAGCTACACAAGAATAAAATGACGCAAAACAGTGGTAACTGTATACACACTTACGACTATCTTGCTCTAAATAATCGATTTCCATCTTGGGGAAATCAGTTTCGCTTAATAAATACACTTTTACCGTCGAAAATGGTAAATCGGAATAATGTGTTATATTATTGAAAATATGGTAGCGAAACATATTAGTACGAAACATTTACTTTACTACAGTAAAGACCGAGTGTTCCGAAAAACTGGAGCATTCCCCCTTAATATCTCCCAAATATTTTCTAAACAGTTTAACTGTTGGACTCATATTTCATCAAATAAGTCATACTTGTCGCTATTTTGTAGGACTATTTTGCACAAGTCATACCTTGTAAAACCATTGTTCCTTACTACTTAACCCATTCCCAAACAAGACCTGGTTTTGACGTCCCTAGTAGAAAAAGTTTGGGAAAACATTGAAACAAAAGAAGAAACTGCTGATAACCAGGCAGCAGTTTCTCCTATTGTCTAAATATTTTCTATGCCATATTTTACACAAATAAAATCCATTCTGTCATTTGTAGCAGTTTTTGAAGTGGATCACCCTAAAATCTTGCCGTTTGGGAAAGGATTAAAATATTAAAAAAGGTGAAAACGTAGAGCTGTTGATGTAGTCGTGCAATCATGTAGTCACACATAGATGTAGAAAGAGGTTTGGGTGTTCGACAGAATCCCCCTCTGTAGCCTGATTATTTCATTTTCATGTAGAAATTCAGCCAAAATTGTGTAATACTAGTAAAATGAACCTCCCTTTTTGATTGTTCGAACTTCGAACCCTTCTTACAAAAATCCTGGATCTGCCGCATCAGTCATGCAGAAATGACTATAACCAGATAACCAGAATACAACCAATTAACCCTTTCCCAAACAAGACCTGGTTTTGATGTTGTAAATATTATATGAAAGGCTAGGGAAAACATCGAGCCAAAGAAGAAAATGCTGGAAAATAGCATTTCATCCTTTTCCCTCAACATTTTCTGTATTTTATTGTACATACAATCCTTTCTTTACTGTTCTAAATATGAAAGGCTAGGGAAAACATCGAGGCAAAAGAAGAAAATGCTGGAAACTAGCATTTCATCCTGTTGCCTCAATATATCCTGTATTTTATTTTACATAAATCCTTTCTTTGACTGGCATTCCTCTTGTCAGCTGCAGCAGCTGTCAAATTGGAAGAGCCGAAATTCTGCTGTTTGGGAAAGGATTATTGTGGTGTCCATAGTCGAGAGGTAGAGCGTCGGCCTAGCGACTAAGAGGTTCCGAGTTCGATCCCCGGTAGCAGAGGTTGTTCAAGGCTTCTCATTGGCCCACACATTCGGCGCGAGTACTGGTCAGTGTATTTCCAGGCAGCAGAATCGAGAGGGATTAGAATAAGTTAAAAAACTTGCTTCCCAAAAGATGTAAAATAAATATGTTCAAAGGAACGTCTGAAGAAGAAGAAGAAAATTAAATTAAGTCTAACACCATTTTCTACTGCTGCGGTCTGACATATGATATTTATTATAGTGGTGACAGAAGCTGTCAAGCATCAAACTGTATATCCATTCCTGGCATTTCTCTCATCAGAACTACCACAAGACCATTGGAGCCTCCAGCTGCTCTCTCTCTTTGTTTCTTTCACTGATTCCAATGTAAATTTGTCATTGATGACAGACAAATTTATTAGATCTATTTATTTCTTACCATTTCTTACCACAGTCGACATCTATCTATCTATCTATCTCTTTATACTGCAGCACCCTCTTTCGAGTATTATGTGCAGTGCGCTGTCGGTGCAATAGTAAAAGAAAGAAAACAGTAAAAGTGCAGTAGTGAAGCATGAAAAAGATAAAAGGTAAAGATCTGTGTTAATACAGAAGAGGTGAAGCTAAAAGGGGTTAAAAACAGCGTATTGCGTTTAGGGTGTCATATGGTCGATCTTACATACTCCTATTTTGAAGGAGTCGAGATCTTCAAGTATCACAAGGTCGGGTGGCAGTCTATTCCAGGTTACTATTGATGCGGGATAGAATGAGTTTTGGTAGTAACTGGCTGAGGTATGAGTCTGTCTGAAGGCCATGGAATGCATGTGACGGGTGTATCTCATGGGTCGCTCGTAATAGGATGGAATATGAATGGCAACAATGCCATTTACTATTTTATAGAACATTGTCATGCGAGCATCAATTCTCCTATTTGCTAAAGATCTCCAACCAAGCTCATTTAGAATATTGGATACACTTTCATGGTATGAGAATTTGTTTTTAACCCACCTAGCTGCTCGCCTCTGGACCATCTCAATTTTGTCTCTGTTTTGTTTTGTATGGGGTGACCAGACTGAGGAGGAATATTCAACCTGGGGGCGTACTAGGGAATTATAAGCCATTTCCTTTACCTTTTCGTTTTTTGTTCTTACATTCCTTTTAATAAACCCAAGTGTCCTGTTCGCTTTGTTGGTGATGGATGTTATGTGATCGTTCCAACTGAGATCCTTCGATAGAGTGACGCCTAGGTACTTAGCTGTGTTGGTTGATTCAAGCACTTGGCTGTGGAGGGTATATTGAGTTTGTATGGGTTTCTTGGATCTCGTAATATGGAGCACTTGACATTTGCTGGGGTTGAATTCCATATCCCAGGCTTGTTCCCATGTCTGTAGGGTGTTTAGATCTGATTGGAGTGTGTCTCTATCGTTCATGGAATCAACTGTGAGGTAGACAGCAGTATCATCGGCAAAGAGTCTTACCTGGGATTGGATGTTTTGCGGCAGGTCGTTAATGTAGAGTAGAAAGAGGAGAGGCCCAAGAACAGATCCCTGGGGCACACCAGATGTCACAGGGACCTCCGATGAGCTCTCCCCTTCCACCACCACAGCCTGGGTTCGACCGACAAGGAAGGCCTTTATCCAGTCTAGGGTCCTTCCTCTCACTCCGTGTTGCGCTAGTTTAAAGAGGAGTTTAGCATGGCTCACCTTGTCAAATGCCTTACTGAAGTCGAGGAGTATTAGGTCTACCTGTTTACCGTGTACGAGTTGTCTGCCCAGGTCTTCAACAAGCTGGATAAGTTGAGTTTCACAAGACCTTCTCTCCCTGAAGCCATGTTGCAAG
Source organism: Fragum sueziense (assembly GCA_963680895.1). Taxonomy (NCBI): domain Eukaryota; kingdom Metazoa; phylum Mollusca; class Bivalvia; order Cardiida; family Cardiidae; genus Fragum; species Fragum sueziense. The sequence goes on from OY804597.1 coordinate 29,056,572, forward strand.
TCATAGAGAATATTATTCTGGTTCAGGTGTTTAGTAAGATTGGATGCAATTATGTGCTCCATCACCTTGCATAGAATGCATGTCAAGGAGATGGGCCTATAATTGGCTGGATCGCTTTTATTTCCCTTCTTGAAAACCGGGCTGACGTTTGCTTTTCTCCAGTCTGTAGGGATCTTACCTGAGTGAATTGATTTTTGGAAGAGTAGTAGGATTATCGGTGCTATTTGATCTTTCAGTTCTTTTAGGATAATGGGTTTGATTCCGTCTGGCCCAGCAGCTTTATCTGGTTTAAGATTTGATAAAAGTTTTAAAATACCTTCAAGTCCTATTTCGATCTCGGGCATACTTTGGTAGTCACACTGGAAATTTTGAGGTATACTATCTGATAGACGGTCTTGGAGTTTGTCCAGGCATAAATGTCCAAGTTTCTATATAGGCAATGTCTGCCTGTCTTGATGCATTATGATATCTTCACTAATATTTCTCTCTGGGGTGAAGCATGATGGGTCAAACTTGACGGGGTTGTCTTTCCAGTAGTTGTTCAGTTGACTTTTGAAGCTGTTTAGGGAGGGTGCCTTAACTTATTTCTCCGGCAGGCTGTTCCATTGATTAACAACACGATTTGAGAAAAAGTTTTTCCTAATTTCTAACCTTGATCTGTTTTTGAATAATTTTAATGAATTTCCTCTTGTTCTTGGATCATTTGTAAATTTGAAAAAATTGTCTTTGTTTATGTCCTCAAGCCCATGAACTATTTTCAATACTTGGATTAGATCAGCTTTTATTCTACGGTATTCCAAAGTTGGTAAACCGAGTTTTAAGAGTCTTTCTGAATAACTTAAATTTTTCAGATCTAAATTATCAAATGTTAAATAGAAAAAATATTGACAGTGCCACGATTCTATCCCACGACCCATGGATTGATACACTATGAATGATGTTGTTGATTGAGCCTTCTAAGCTAAAGTTAAAATGCGATATGATTAGGAAAATATTGAGAAAAGGCTGAAATTGTTGACTGTATTGATTGAGAAAAGGGAGAAATTGCTGACTGTATTGATACAGTCAGCAATTTCTCCTTTTCTCAATATTTTCCTAATCATATCAATATATTGTGGAAGCAAGCTCTTTTCTATCTAAGTTTTGCCAAACTAAGATCTATTTCTACTAGATCTATCTTAAGTCGACCAAAGAACTGTTTTCATGAAAAATGTAGATCTGAATTTAATCTTCAAAATTATAACTTCACAATATTATATAGATCTAGTGAGTTACAGCTTACCTTTATGTCATCTCTGTGGAGTTATCCAACTCTATGTCATATCCGAATATAGTGCTACCGGAATTTTTGTTGTAGTTTCAGTCTCGTTTCACGTCGAAAACGTATCTGTATGGACGTGTATTAGTATTTACTCAAATACTGTATGTAAATGCTGTGTTTATTCATGTATTGATTTGTCAAAGGCGATACACGACATCATACCCGCTCGCTACCCAATGTAAATATTTGGTCAACCATGACGACTTCTCGCCTTACTCGATTAGTGTATTCAGGATTTTTATGTCGTCTGCTCAGGAACGTCGAATATTTAGGCCTAAGCGTATAACCCTTTCCCAAACAAGAGTTAGACCCGGTTTGACATCCTTACAAGAAAAGGATTGATAAACGTTGAGACAAAAGAAGAGTTTGCTGGTAACCAGGATTTTTTAAGGAAGTGGCTAGAGATACGGGCCCGTATCTCTAGCCTATGGGGACTAGAGATACGGACCCGTATCCCTAGCAAAACCCCCTTGTTTTCACTAGAGATACGGGCCCGTATCTCTAGTGAAAACAGGGGGGTTTTGCTAGGGATACGGGTCAAACGACTTCCGGTCTTACATACGGGCTAACTTATCGCGTCAATTATGAAAAATCGATAATATTGATCCTTTCCCAAACAGCGAAATTTAGACTATAATTATAATACATTTTGAAATTACGGGCGATAGGCCTATTACAGGGGAAATGTCGGAGGAATGGAGAAATTGCTGAAAGGAATGTATTAAAATTGAAACTTTATATTAAATCAATAGTCTATTAGATTTATCTCATGTTATTTTTATTATCTTTTGACAAGAAGGTGCTAACTATCAGCAAATTTATCAATGGCAATGGTTTCACACATGTGACATGTGCAGGGCCTATTAACCCTTTTGTTTGTTTTAATATTAGATTAAGGGCTATTCTTGTTTGGCAAGAAACTGTAAGGTTTGCGTCAAGAAAGTATAGTCTATTGCCTTAATTTCTCGGCGAATAGCATACCCAGTTCGCCACCCCTTGCCTATTATCATTTGTGTATCATCACGAGAAACGAGTTCATTAAATATCATGTTATAACACGTAACCTATGTTATTTTTTGTTGTTTTGTGTCCCCCTTTTCAGCTGTTTATATTATCCCTTCATGGATCACTGGGACTAGGCTAATTGAAATCTGTCCACGATCAACACCCAAACTTGTCTTTATTACATAATAATAACTCAATATTTACCCTACTGCGAACAATTTTCGCTTTTTTACCGACTTCTCATACTTCTTTTTACACATTTCAAATTAATGTGATAGGCTACTTGACATCCTCAACACATTCCAAAACAAGATAATGACTTTGAAAAACATTGATGAAAATGAAGAAACTGCTTGTAACAAGCAATTTCTTCATTTCCCACATTTTTTCTACAAAGAAAGATCAAAGAATGCGAAATTTCATTCAATTCATATTGCCGTCTGCAGCATCTTTGAATTTGGACAACTCCAAAATCTTGTTGTTTGGTAATGGGTTAAACTTAACAAACAAAAGGGTTAATACACACGGCATAAAGTGTATGAATAACGAGATAAGATATATCTATGAAATAAATAATTTCCATTTTAAACCTTTATCAAACAAGAAGAAATAGTTTCAGCAATTTCCCCTGCAATATTTTGTAAGTGAGACTATTTAATGTGTCGTCTGAAACTAATTTCAAAACGTAGTCTAAATTTCGCAGTTTGGGAAAGGATCAATATTATCGATTGACGCGATTAGTTATAGCCCGTAAGTTAGACCGGAAGTCGTTTGACCCGTATCCCTAGCAAAACCCCCTCGTTTTCACTAGGGATACGGGCCCGTATCTCTAGTGAAACATGGGGGTTTTTGCAAGAGATACGGGTCCGTATCTCTAGCCCCCATAGACTAGAGATACGGGCCCGTATCTCTAGCCACTTCCATTTTTTAATTCTGTCTGAATGTTTACAGTGCTTTATTGTAGATCTAGATCTAGCAAGATCTAGCTCTAGGCTAGATCTATATAGATCTACAAATGATCAGATAGATCTATCTAGATCCAGATCATAATCACTCAATAATTTAGAAAAGGGGCCTGCCCCCCCCCCCCCCCCCATGCCTCCCCCCCCCCCCATAATAGATCTAGGCCTACACCATTATTTCCATAAATTTTACTTGAACGTTTGCCCCCCCCCCCCCAATATTAGGGCCTATAAACCTTCCTACGCCACTGTCACTCAGCATCTAATTCTGTCGTCGACAGCTCATCTTTCAAATTGGAACATCCTTACAGATCTAGATTCTAAATCTAGATCCTTTTTTTGGGGGGGGGATTTAGATCTAGATCTAGTCTAGATCTATAAGTTTTGTGATTGTCAAATTTAACAAAAAAACTGCATATGACATCGGTCCGTCACCTTCGCTAGCCAAGGTTGAACCCACCTACGTTTGTTACGTCGTAGATGTCACCCTTGGCTTGCGAAGATGTCGGTCCGTAGGCTAGTCTATCTACGCTATCAGTTTCTTCTTTTCCCAAACAATACCTTGTGGAAAAAGTTTTAGGACACATTGAGACAAAAGAATAAATTACTGTCATCTAGCATATTCGGCTTCTCATTTTGTCCCGATAGTTACCATGCAATTATAGGGGAGACCGGGGCAAAGTGTTACACTGGGCAAAGTGGTAAATTTAAATTTCAGCTCAATTATGTTTTCTGCAACGATAATTCCACTTAGTATTGAATTCTGTGCATATTTTCTACATTATCTGATTTTTATGGCTAGCCTGTTCTTAAGGGGGGGTTCTAAAATCGCGAAATTCACTTTTTGGGGCCAAAAAGTAAATTTTCAAATATTCTTAAAAATTAGTTTATCTAATGCCCATGACAAGATTAATTTTGATAATTGTGGTTAAAGTTTAGAATCATCACTAATTATTAATTTGATATGCTAGCGTTTTCAAAAAATACACGCGGTTTCGACTTTTGGCCTTTTTTTCAACATGACTGTATGTTGGGGCAAAGTGTTACATTACATGCGGGGCAAAGTGTTACGCTCTACTTTTTGGTAAAATTTGGCGAGTAATGATAAAACACTAAATTCTCCGTATTTCATAACATATTTTCATTCTTGAACACATTTAGGCAAAAAGTAAAGACCAGATTTCGTAAATGGCTGATATTTTGGCGTAACAACAAATAGAAAGATTTGATTGTAAAAATTAGAAAATTGGACGCTTTTTCTGCAATACTGCTAGGTTGTATTTATTTCCTCTTTATCTCAGATTTATGTCCCCGCAATTAACTTAAGTGTCAATGAAATTAAAATATTAAGTGATTACCGTAGAAAGAAAAAAATCATTTTGTAACACTTTGCCCCTGGTACTGTAACACTTTGCCCCGTGCTCGGGGCAAAGTGTTACATTTTTTCACAATTTTTGTTTTCTCTATAACATATCAATAAATTAGCAAATTATGCTGCAAAAAACTTATATTTAATCAGAATTTGATGCATTTTTAGATTTTATGGTTTTTACGACTTTAAGGTATATAATGTAGTCAAAATTTTGAAAAGTCTAAAAAATGTAACACTTTGCCCCGGTCTCCCCTATAGACTAGCCGCCCTACACAATTCCTATCTTTAACAACATTCATTTTGTCGCCTGCAGCACCTTTCAAATTAAACAACACAAACATTATGTCGTTTGGAAAAGGATTTATCATTAAAAGATAAAAACAGGCCTAAAAGGGGAAAAGCGCTCCATTCCAAAAGTGTAACTTAGATCTAGGTCTTTTTGGTATAAAACACTGTGGGAGATGAAATTACTGGTGACAAGCAATTTCTTATTTTTTCACAATATTTTCAAAGGTCTTTATTTTGCTGGGCGTCAAAATGCGTCATTAAATGGGAATGGGTTAACTAAGGGGCTTAAGCCGGACTATTGCACATGCCCCTTCGAATTCCCATAGGCCTACATTGACGCTTTTTGACGCCACACAAGGTAAAGGCTCTGGAAAACATTGTGGGAAATAAAGAAATTGTTTTGACAAGCATTTTTTTTTATTTCCCGCAATTAACTTTAGTAAGAAAACCGGAAATGCAAAATTTCATTCACTTTTAACTGTCGTCTGCAACATCTTTGAATTTAAACGAGTCTGAAGTTTTACCGTCTTGTTATGTGATAGAGACTTCAAAGACGAGTGGGGCTACGCTGTCAAATATATAGACATGTTGTGCTTTTTGCATTCGGCTATAACCTATATTGTTGGAATGCAACCAGCATATCATAATATTATTATATGCCGTAGATGTATACTGAAACAAAAAAAAAAAAACCGCAACTTCCATTTTAATTCCATTTTACGCAAAGACATCAAATCAGATTTAAACATGATATAGTACATTTAAAGCAATAACATTTCACATTGTAAAGTACACAAAATCTCGTTTGTAGTAAATTCCATTAATAAGAAAACGCCCAGTTTACGTCGGGCGTCAACACAATTTGACAAAAAAAATTGTATGTAGGTCGAAAAACACAGTCTGTTTCGATCAGTTTGGTCCGATATTCGAATGCTGTGAAGCCCTTGGGATTTATTAGAGGTCTCCGTTGCAGCCTTAAACCTACTCTCTTATGAACAGAGCACATTATCTCTACATTCCATTTCGATAGAATGAGCTCTGTTCTCGCGGGGTCATTTCACGTCTAATCTCGGGGCCTTGGCGGGATTTCAGTATCCAATCATTGGCGATACACAACAAAACAATCCAAAAAGCTGATACAAACTTTTATTGGCTGACGCTTCAAATTACCGGCTTCAGCCAAAAATAGAAGCGACGTAATGTATACGTAATCAAACCAGATCAAACTGAATGATTTTGATTCGATAATTCAAATGTTACCGGCTTCAGCCAAAAATAGAAGCGACGCAATGTATACGTAATGATCATGCAAGATAAAACTGAATGATTTTGATTCGATAATTCAAATGGTGTGCTATAATTAGATTATGACGACCAAATAGACTGTTGGCGTACCGAAAACTGCAGAGGTCATATTTGATGGTTTAATCAATAGAGCTCGGCAATGGAGAGTACCTTAAACCTATCCCGTAGGTGGGGTTAACGTTGTGATACGGTCCTGCCTTGACGTCATATCTCTTGCATGTCCGCTTCGTGCTCGATCAGTTGTGGTCCCATTGAAAGCCAACAGCGTAAACAGTCGAAAATGTGTCGATTTGTTGCCCCATCAATGTCTTACGACAACATTTTGACTTTTTCAAATAAACAATATCCGTACTGCAGACTGGCGCTGGGTTTGGCGTAGCCGTGCTATGTAGTGATTATAAGTCTATGAACGCTTTGTATCTTCTTGGTCTATGTAGTAGCTTGTGTTTGAAGAAAATTTGTTTTGATAGTAGTCATTTAGAAACCAGGACATAGGGATAACCAGTTTACATCAATTTACTATGTATCACGTGATAAATTTACGACATCTGAAAGAAATGACGCTATATATATGCGTATGGATGCAGGTATATCAAAAATGTACTCAACATCCATTAAAAACCTATTTTGTCGAAAATATTTCGAAAAATTGGGGTTGCGTATCTTTTTTGTTCTAGTATATTTTCAAAATTGAAGATACAAGAAAAAATATAATCGGGTTAAAGGCCTGGCCACTGTGTGGCACATACACCATTATACGTCCACATTACGACCGGAGCACGTCTAAAACAGGGGACCCATGCAGTATAAGTTTTGGACGTGGTGTGGACGTGAAATGGACGCGGAATCATATGTGACCGGGCCTTAAGGTAGAATACCCGTAATGTTGTCATTATGAGATTCATAAATCATCGGATTTTTTCGTAACGTATCCGAAGCTATTCGGGCGAGGTCGTAAACATTCGGCGGTGGAAAAGTCCACCGCCGAATGTTTTCGACTTCGCCCGAATAATGCCGACGTCGCACGAATATCATTAGGGGTGGACTACCTTAATATCAAACAGAAGGCATTTCGTGCATTGTTCAGTTTATAAACCGTTTAAATTTTAAAAGGATTACAGACGACAAAATAAGTTAACCCTTTCCCAAACAAGGCCTGGTTTTGACGTCCCTAATAGAAAAGAGGTGGGAAAACATTGATAACCAGCAGTTTTTCCTTTTGTATCAATATTTTCTATCCCATATTTTACATAAATTCTAACTTTAATAACTTCCATTTTGTCATTTGTGGTAATTTTTTAAGTGGATTACCCTAAAATTTTGCCGTTTTGGAAAGGGTTAAATTACTTAGAGCTGAATGGTTGATAACGTGATAAACATGTACGTAAAATCTTTTCTCCGCTTCGTTTTCCATGGCACTCGAAAGGATGCATCGACAAGGATCACGAGAGATAAATGGGTCAATATTATGAATCGTAGGATATAGCTTAGTTGTCTCCCTCCACAGCAATAAGAAACGATTTTATCCAGTTAACCGTGACGTAAATTCGGACAAACAATATCAAATCGTAGGTGATGTTATAAAATTTCGTAACTAAGCCTACGGTTAAAGCCGTAGTTACGATATCTTAAAGGGGCCCATGCTAGGTTTTTATGCTTCCGAACTGTTCGGGAACTCATATTAAATTTTGTGCATGGAAAAACAGTTTGCAATGCATAAAAACCTCAATCACGGCGAATAACCATCTTTCCTTTGCTATAGATCAATCCTTTACAAGCGTGTTTACAGATTCTATTTTTACTTCAAAACGAGACAAGGTCAATGTCAACGACACACACACCCGCGGTATTAACACACCGTACAACCGGCTATGTCTATGACCATATTTGCGAGGGATACGTGGAAAGGTTTATTTTGTACAAGCACTGAACATTTGTACGCGTATTTATCAACTATAGAATACCAAAGGTCATTCCGTTTATTTTTAAAAGTAAATTCGTTTGACCTACCATGCACATGACATCAGGGCCCGTATTCACCAACAAATTCTAAATTTTAGAATTAGACTTTGTCTAAATTCCAAATTCTTTACTCAGCCAAGAAAGTTCTAAATTCCTTATTCACCAACGCAATTTAGAACTGTCTTAATTTAGAACAGTTTGTACGCGGCGTAAGCGGCCTCAATCCTGCGCTGGTTTCCGGATTTTGATAGAGCGTACTCAAATTATGCAACCAGCATCATGGTCTGTATATTTTGAGGACCGAAACGTAGTAGACACCCTTCAACTTCTATAAGGGTCTGTTGGATCAAAGCCGAAGCGAAGGGACTGCGTTGATCCAAACGGAACGAACGAAAGGACAGACTGTTTGACAATCGGCAAGCACCGTAGGCCTATTAATTTTGACCCTTTTTATTAGCTCACCTGAGCACGAAGTGCTCAAGGTGAGCTATTGTGGTCACTTTTTGTCCGTCGTCCGTCTGTCTGTCCGTCTGTCTGTCCGTCTGTCTGTCCGTCCGTCCGTCCACAATTTCGTGTTTACACTCTAGCATCTACAAATATAAGCCAATCTTGACCAAACTTGGTCAAAACATGTATGACCATAAGATCTCGGATGAGTTCGATTATAGGTCAGATCGAACAAGAAAGTCAGGAGTTATCTGCCCTTGAATGTGAAAAATACCTAGTTTTGACATTGTTTACACTCTAGAATCTACAATTATTGATCAATCAAGACAAAACTTGGACATAATGTTGCAGGCCATAAGATCTCAGATAAGTTCAATTTTCAGTCTGATCTGACTAGAAAGAAGAGAGTTATGTGCCCTTGAATTCTACAAAATTGCCATTTTCGGCTATTTTCAACCTTGTTTTCACTCTAGAATCTTCTATTATTATTAAATCAAGACAAAACTTTGACACAGTGTTGGGGACCATAAGATCTTGGATGAGTTCGATTTTCAATTTGATCTGATCAGAAAGTCGAGAATTATGTGCCCTTTAATTTGACAACATTGCCGTTTTCGGCTGTTTTTGACCTTGTTTACACTCTAGAATCTACAATTATTGACCAATGAAGACAAATCTTGGACACAATGTTGGAGACCATAAGATCTCAGACGAGTTTGATTTTCAGTATGATTTGACCAGAAAGATGAGAGTTATGTGCCCTGGAATTTGATAAAATTGCCATTTTTGGCCGTTTTTGACCTTGTTTACACTCTAGAATCTACAATTATAAATCAATCTAGACAAAACTTTGACACAATGTTGGAGTCCATAAGATCTCACATGAGTTCGATTTTCAGAAAGATTAGAGTTATGTGCCCTTGAATTTGATAAAATTGCCATTTTGGGCTGTTTTCGACGTTGTTTACACTCTAGAATCTACAATTATTTGAAAAAAACAATGTTGGGCACCATAAGATCTCGGATGGGTTTGATTTCACAACGTTATTGACCATAAGTTCATATTCAGTTCAAAGTCTTAGTCATGAATATTAATTAAATTGAACTAAAGTGTTGCTCATATCATTTTGGTTCAGGTGAGTGATATAGGACCATCATGGTCCTCTTGTACCGTTGAATTATCGATAATTAATCATTTGTGCACCGTGACCCATCTTAAGTAACACATTACATATCAAACAATATCTTAATAGATCGATTAAATATTTATTACCAGAGTAAAATTCTGCATCGTAACTAAAGTGTGCAACAACTCAGTTTAATATTTACCACCAAAATATATGGCAAATGTCTGTGAATAACAAAATGAGAAATAAACCGTGCCATTAAACCCATTAAAAATTGTTTTTGAGAGCGCTTCCTCACTAGTTAGTAGACATAAAATTCCCCACTTTAGGCCCCTCGATTAATGATCTAAATATAAACACAAGGTCAAGTTCAAAGCTTTTTGTGACGTAATCTATGACATTTTGATTTCACTGGAGATGCAATGTTTACAGAACGACAAACCGGGAGGATTTTAATTCTGTGGATTTTGAAGGGATAGAGATCATCTAGAGAGTGGTTATTCATCTTATTTCAAGAAAATGGTATGCCTTGTGATACGTCAGGGTACCGTTGGTTTGAAATTTGCCATTTGGCCGTGATCATCAGTTTCATCACTCGCATTGTTCAAGTTGTTGGAGACTGTTTGAAAACACGGAAAATGGACGTCCCAGATAAACATTAAACAGGGCTAAGAATAGCCTAAGATCCAGACTTAGGGAAGTTGCAGTTAGAGGGAACAAGAGACCAAAGGATATCATGGTATGTGCTCATGATCGTGTTAAATTTACAACGTTTTCCCTCCGTTTCAAGTTAACTGTTCTTTGTTCTTTGTCCCTTCCGATCCAAATCCACACTCGCACTTGTACAAAAACACACCGTTCAAGGTTCAAAGCTAGTCGTAGAGTTGAGTTGCATTCCTTGTTGTTTGAGCCGATTTTTCTGTGGCAATATTTGATAAATGAAATATAAGCTAGTTTGTTTTGCCCATGACGAGTGAAATATTTTGCTCTAGAATGGCACTTTTCTCACCGGCTGAACTTTTGAGGTCGAGTTACACGATTTGCGCATTCAAATATCTCAAAAAAAGTGCTATCTCGTCGAATTGTTGTATAAGATTATGTTTCAAATGGACTATTGTTTTGTTTTAGGACTCCTTTGTCGATTTTAAGCATGTAACAAGCCTTGAAGCGGTGAGCGGCGGCCATTTTTTTACCAATGAAACGTACTTTAGCACGGCAGGTGGTAGACTTGGAATTCTAAAGAATTTTCTAAAGATTTAGATTTAGAATGCGTTGGTGATACGTACTTTAGAATTAGACTCCAAATTTAGCAAATTCTTTAGATTTAGTCTAATTCTAAAATTTAGAATGCGTTGGTGAATACGGGCCCAGATGCCGAATCTGTCTTCGCTGACGTTCGACGCAGCCGGTTGTACGATGTGTTGAATCTCGCTGAGCACAGATGGCGTACCTCTGACGTAATTGTTTTTTGAGGGTTGGGCATATGTAACCGTTACAAAACAAAAACAAGGACAATATGAAACGGACCCGCACGTTATTCATTGAATTGGATTTTGATAATTAATAAAGCTCGATGAGTGCTAACAATGGACATAAAAGATTTACCCCATCAGGTTGGTAATTTCATACGTTATTTCTGGTTTGTAATTATTGTGCCATTTTCATTTTCTACAGCCTAGCAGGTCCCACTTTAAAGCAACTACGACGATTTATCCATACACAACGGTAAACCCGGTCTATTTTTAACACAAAATTCATTGCCATGCTTTCTACCTTTATTGATAATTTGAATTTTGTGTCATAAAGTGAACTTCGTCTACCGTTTATGGTAGAAAATTTAGGCATGTTAACCTATTACAAACAACGAAATTTTAGAAGTGGACAAATTCCAAGATTTTGTAGATCTAGATGACAATTCCAAGTGAATAAAATTTTACAACTTTTGGTCCAGCTGGATAGCCTTCGTTGTGCAAAATGAAGAAATAGCTTGTCAAAAGCAATTCATTTTCCACAACGGTTTCCAACGTTTTCTAAAGGCATGTTATTAAGGCCTACCACGTCGCCGCCGCTGCACGTGATAGGCCTACACCTTATCCGAGTTTTCTCTGATGAAATTCGCTCTTTGATATGTTGATGTCGCTCATTTGAATGAGTGTACCCAGTTATAGACCATTCTTGCAGGTTTTGAGATGTTTTTACTGATCAGTATTAATGACAAATCATTTGTGAATAATATGTCCAAATTTCAAGTAAAACATTTCAGTTAGGGAATAGTTATTACACTTTTTCCCTCCCCATTTAAAATTTTCCAAAAACGAGATACGGGGTATTGCATTTACAACGACGAAATTCTTGATTTCACTCTGTTCCTGCACAGGAATACATGAGGTAAACGTTTACAAACGCGTAACATCAAAAATAGGGACTTTTTCAATTTGCAAACTATGAATATTCTGTCAAATTTTCGCTTTTATCTACTGACTTTTCAAAGTAAATGCTTTGAGTCTGAGACCCCATTTCCTTTAATTATTCATTTACGTTTTCCGTATTTTCTGTGGCAAAAAGCATTTAATCTTTTCCAAGATAACAATATTTTAGATTAGTCCTAATTGATCGAAAGTCACTGCAGACGACAATACAAATTCAATGTTTATGAAAGCATAATGTTTTTTTTTAACTTAAACATAGAAATCCTGGATGGAAAAGGAGAGCATGCTGATTATCAACATTTTCATCTTTTACCTCAATGTTATGTTGGCCTAATCTTACACCAAATCAGGGTTTGTTTGGAAAAGGGCTTAACGAAGTTCTCATAGTTTCAATTAGTCGACTTCGAAAGGTTATTATTTTCCTTTTAGAAGAAATAATAATAAATAATGAAAATCGCTTACTTAGAAGATCTTTTTGCACAAATGGGTACGTTCCTTGGTAACATTTAACTCATTACCACATGAATGACGCCTATTGACGCCCCACAAGATAAAAGCTTTGGAAAACATTGTGGAAAATGAAGAAATTGCTTGTGACAAGCAATTTCTTCATTTTCCACAATATTTCCATACAAAAAGACCAAAAAACGTACTATTTCATTACTTTATATTGTCGTCTGGGACATCTTTGAATTCAGACCAGTCCAAAATTATGTCGTCTGGTAATGGGTTAACCTTTTACCAGACGACCAAATTTAAGACTGGTCCACATCCAAAGGAGTTGCAGACAACAAATTTAAGTGACTGACACTTTATATATAATGTTTTCCAAAGCCATCATTGTGTGTGTGTGTGTGTGGGGGGGGGGGGGGTCAAAAAGTGTCAACGTGGCAGTATTGGGTTAATATTTTACCTGCCGAAAACTTTTTAGACTGTTCAGATGTTGTGGTTTGCAAGTAAGATAAAAGTACACATATTTGAGTTGTATAAACTTTGAGGGAAAAAGAGTGAGCAGGTCCTCAAGCAAGAAAAACATCAAAACGCAGCATGAACTCGTTCCTAAATGGCACCAAATTAGAATGGTCTAAATTCAAAGATGTTACAAACAAGTTTGGTCTTTTTGGTTAGAAAAGTTATAATGTCGGAAAAAAGAAGAAATTGCTTTCGATAACAATTGATATTATTTTTCTTCATTTCTACCATGTGCCTTTATGTTGTTTGGGCGTCGAGGAGCTACATTACGTGTCAATTGGAAAACACTACGAAAAGTTTGATGTTTTAATGTTTTTGTTAAAATTCGTGTTTAGTGTTCGTCCTAGTTTTTGGACCAATGAAATTGCAGTATATTTGAAAATATCGGCGCTATATTTCAAATAAACACAATGCCGATCAGTTTATGTCACGGATATACATAGCCACGCCCCCGTTTCCTGTGCAGTTATGAAAAATGATGATGATGTAATTTTTGGTAAAACGGTGTATTTTTTTCGGAAAATGATGTAATTCTAGTAAGATCCGCTCGATAATAGCTCCGGTCAGAGGCGTGGTTTGAAGAATGACAGTAGAAGCGTATGTTTTCATTGGTTGACGAACACTAAGTCAGATAGAGTCTTAATAGTAGATTCTACGCGACATAAACGTTCAAAGGCTGCGCCTTTTGAACGTTTATATCGCGTAGAATCTACTATTCAGTCTCTCTCTAATACATAAAATGATCTTGAGAGCCCATCTGAAACATAAATGTTTATAATTTCAGGAATTAACGCCAGTTTCAGCTCGATAAAAATTGACTATTCTCGGAAAGGTCGTTCAATGTCACTTTCAACAATGACTCGTAAGTTACACATACCTGTGTATGGGGCTGAATCTGGAAAATTACCCATATACAACATGAAACCTAAAATATATAAATGCTTTATTTTGGTTGTACTAGTACTTCTGGTTGTCTGAAAGTTGCTACATGGACCGAAGAAATTGACGTTTCCAGAGAATGCTTTCCAAAGCCATTATCTTTACTTGTAGAGCGTCAAAATGCGCCACTGTGTAGTGATGGGTTGGATAACCCATTACCGCACAGTGACACCTTTTGACACTAAAAAAGATCAAGGCTTGGGAAAACATCGTTGAAAATGAAGAAATTGCTTGTGACAAGCAATTTCTTCATTTCCCACAATGTTTTGTGCCTAAAAAGACAAAAAATGTACAATTTCATTCCATTTAAAATGTCGTCTGCAACATCTTTGAATTTGGACCTGTTTAAAGTTTTGCTGTCTGGTAATGGGTTAATACATCCTTACTCGTGGCAGTATCTTTTTTACCCACCTGTGTCCCCAATTATGGCTGTTGAACGTTGTTTGACAATAGAAAGGAAGAAAACTTGGTACATTATGTACCCGAACAACGATTCCTCTCTTTAACGTCAGAAAAAAAAGTTTAGTTTATCGGGGTTTTACGCCGTTTTTCAACTGCGCGGCTGGAGCGCCTACCCATGGATTCCTGTTGTTTCTCAAACCAGTACTACCACAACACCCTAACCGAGCCCCCAGCTGCTCGCCAACTTAGGTTAACTATTTCAAACCCATTGGTGGGTGACAATTTTGTCAGAGAGGGTATTTGCCGCGGCCTGGTATCGAACCCGGGACCGGACCTTTCGAACGAGAGGCAGATGCGCTACCAACTGCGCTAAGGCCGCGACAAGTCAGAAAAATGTACAAGTCAGAAAAAAGTACACGGGCTAGTCTGTAGAGGGCATTTTAGTATATAGCGAATGTTTATTAGCAACAGAATAAACAGTCTAAAAGTCGAAGTTGAATATTTATATTTCGTATGACCACTGTTCCATTTCAAGAGAAATTGGTGCCATTAAAATTCTAAACAGATTCCCAACGGTACCATGTCTTTATCGAACCAAAAACAAGTCTGCAACATTTATAAACTATACATGTTTTTTCGTGTTTAGAACCAGATAAATCAAAGATCAAAGATCAAAGATCCGATAAACAACTCTATAATTGGAAAATATACAGAGAGAAATGATAATCATAATGACATGTTTTCGAATATTCCAAATTGATTATCTGCAGTGGCCGAATTCACCAACATTTCTAAATTGATTTTCTAAAATGAAATTACATAGCAAGCCTTCTGATTGGACGAGACACATGTATCGGCCAATCGGACGAATTGTTGTGGAATTCTATTTAACCCATTCCCACACATTGACTTTTTAGACGCCCTTCAAGATAAACGTTTGGGAAAACATTGTGGAAAATGAAGAAATTGCTTGTCACAAGCAATTTCTTCATTTTCCACAATATTTTCCAACCTAAAATGATAAGATTTTTAAAGTTTCATCAACTTGAAATTGTCGTCTGCAAATCCTTTCAAATTGGAATGGTCAATTTTTTTGCCATCTGGTAATGGGTTAAGAAAAACTTTGAATTAGACTGGTTAGTGAATACCACCCAAGTTACAGTGCTGTCCTTAGCCTAGGTCCAGGCTCTGTATTCATGCATTCATGTCTTTAAAAAGATAATAAAAAAATCAAGGCACGCAACCATCACAAACGTTCAGAATTATAGTATCTAGCTTTCATACATGATAAACCAGACTTACAGAAGAGACTTGCAATTTCGATTAATGCCACAAGTCTATGTGCTCCCCCAGTCCAAATAAGCTGTAGTGACCCACCACGGATTCAATCAATCAGAAAGTGCTGGTCATAAACGATTTACCAACACATGTTGGCAAATATAAGATATTTCTTAAATGTTTTACCCGTGTTGTTTATAAGTTTACAAACTTGTGTGACACGCTTAATTTGATGCCAAAATAAGAAAAGTTAAACTTAAATTACTGAAAGTCTGTGCTGAGAAAGTTTATTAGAATTCTCATTGTAAAAGTCATTATAACTGAAAGCGAATGTTCGTTAAAAAAAAACACCTTAATACTAATTCCTTCAAACTTTAGTTTGAAGTGCATTTTTTGAAAATAAAATAAAGGAAGTTGGACTCGAAATAGAATAAAATAAACAGTTGGCACGAAACATTACTTATTGCATTAAAGATCATAGATGCATGGAATGCATTTATAGAAGAACCGATTAAGGTAGAATACCCGCAATGTGGCCATTTAGATTAATAATGCATCGGTTTTTTTTTTCGAGTTGCGTCGTTGTACGTATTCGAAGCTATTCGGGAGCGATCGTAAACATTCGGCGGTGGAAATTTTCACCGCCGAATGTTTTCGACGTCGATCGAATAATTACGACGTCGCGTGAATCTCATTAGGGGTGGATACCTTAATGTGCATCATGCAAAAATACATATAAATGTGGCGTTAAAACCAGCGCTTGTTTGGGTAATGGTAAACGAAAAATAAAAGCAGCATGCATTAGGAGTCATAACAACGTTGAAAAGGCGCGTTTTGCGTGCGCGTCACTGATTATAATATAACCCTTTCCCGAACGATAAAAATAGGATGGTCCAATTTAGTAGCTGCATAAGACGACAAAAGTGATTTTGATATCAAAATGATTTGTGGAGGTTTACTTGCATATACGAGGGTTGTCCCAGAAAAAAGAGGGACAATGTTTGTATTTCATAAAAAAGCTGACAAACATTGATATGAATTCAGCATCGCATACTAGAACATGTCTGCTCCCATGAGGAAAATTTTAAAGTGAAAATCTCAAAATTAACAAGACTTTGCATACAATCAGATTGCTAGTATAGTCCGTGGGCCAGGAGGGGTCTGCACGCACCCCCCTAAGGGCAGTCTGGGAGTGGTATAGAAATGTTCATTGGAACCCCCTGAGTAAGAATCAAGATGTTAACAGTCGATATCCTGGGATGCACTCGCCATTTCCGGTGGTTTTCAAGATGGCCGCCATGAAAAAAAGACAATTTGACTTGGTATCTAACATCATTACAAAATACTCTGAAGACTAAGCTTTGTCAAAAGATGCAATCTAAAATCAAAGTACTGAAAGTACTGTTGGAAAGCAAATTTGCTGATTATGTCTAAAGGCCTTTCTAGTTGTTAGCAATATGAATTACACGGAGTTGGATAAAAGTAATTAATTGTATTTGATTCTTTAGAAAGTTACAAAATACAAATTATGACAGGATAATGTCTGTTCCATATCAGCAAAATATACTGAACAAAAGAGAAAACTTTACGCTGCAAGATTTCTTGTTTCTGAAAAAGTATAGAACTAAAAGCCTGATTTTATTTTTACAATATTTCCATGGCATTCGGCAATCGTTTTGTCGAAGTTTCATTGCCTTGTCTCCTTTAATGTCAGAGTAACGGCCCTTAATGCATTTACAGCTAATTTCATCTAATGCCACATACGCGCGATAAACGATTCATTATTTTTACGGAATTGGTCATATCCGGGTTGCCAAAAAAACACAAAACATCTCTCTTATCACTTGTAGCAAGCTCTAAAATAAAGGTCTAATCTGTCAATTTTGTGAATTACCCCCTTTGACATAAACAAATAGGGAATTTAAAATGTCGAATTCTCCCAGCCGAAAACGACTATAAGGCATTCTAGCACTCTATATGTTCTCCTATACCCAATGTCATGTTCTGAAGTAGGTTTTCTTGTATAATAGACTAGTGCGACAGGTCACGGTTCATAAATCTATTTGATGTACAGGCCCGTAGGAACAGGGGGGGCTAGGGGGGGGGGGGGGGCTAAGCCCCTCCAATGTTGGCCAAAAATGCCGAATTTTCTTGACTGTAAATCAAATAAAATAACCATCTTACCGGCTATCAACGAATTCATTCAATTTCGTAGTTTTTGTTCCACTTAAAACTTCTCTTTATCACTGTATATTGAATGCACGTGTGCTTAATCGCTGTATATTGAATGCACCAATTGGATCACCAAGGACAACTCTATCGAATTTTACCTTGGATGTGTGTGTATGAAGAAATCTTGAAAAAAATTGGATTTCTTAGCCGGAAGTGGCTACGCTTCATAAAGTAGTTTTCGATATCAACCAAATGCACAACCATGGCAACTTGCGGGACTTGCAGGTTGTAATCATTCTAAAAAGAGAGGACACTGGAACTGCAAACAATGTATTTCAGTATCATTGTCGCGTCATTGTTGACATTAGTCACAGACGAACGTTTTGAATTGTTGTTCTATTCTATTCTATTCATAGTCTGAAAGTAGTTCTACGAGATGCATCCAAGGTATGATTCGATAGAGTTGTCCTTGGTGATCCAATTGTTGAATGCACGTGCGTCGTCATCGATTTCTCCGCATTTTGTGGGAGCCTCGTTTTGAAAATGTCGATTTGTTACTATTTTTAGTAACAATTCACATGTATACAATGTTAATTTCCCATAAACCAATTGTTTGCCTCCGGAAGTTAATCAGAGTCTTCTCTGATGAAAATTCGCTCTTCGATATTTGGATGTCGCTATTTACATCGGAGCGCTGTCCAATTCAAAAACAAAAGAAAATTCCGACACAAGTTATGTCGCTGTGTCGGAATTTTCTTTTGTGTTTGACTGGGACAGCGTTCCGTTGTAAATAGCGACATCCAAGTATCATCGAGCGAATTTTCATCAGAGAAGTCTCGGATTACCGGAAGTGTTCTGCGGGTACGGACTAAAACATAAATGAAAGGAGTCTATACCCTAATTAGAAAGCATTTGATCTCTGAAAACTACATGTCATACTTGCTAAAACATGTGTTCCGTCACTACTTTATCCCTTTCCCAAATAAGACCGGGTTTGACAGCCCGAAAAGAAAATGTTCGGGGGAATATTTGGATGAAAGAAGAAACTGCTGATAATCAGAATTTTCTACTTTAACCTCGATATTGTCTTTGGTATTATCTACAAATAGTTCTAAATCTAGGTATGTACCAATTTTGTCGTCTGCTACGGCTTTTTTTTATTTTGACCAATCTGAAATGTTTCTATTTGGGAAATGGTTAACATACCAACAATGTAAATTGATTTGATTCTATGTAGGCCTATTCATCTAGATCTAAATCCACGGTGGGTAACTCACATGACTTTAGGGAAGCGTTAACACCGAAAAAATCGTCCGCTTCAAGGTATGTTTTGTTTAATTTCTCAGCTTATACCCTATTGATTTTGATGAGATAAAGTGCACGGAACGCGCCCTTGAGAGGGCTATTCCCGGCTCTAACTCACTCTGCTCCAAATCCAGTGGTTTCTTCAAACATTCGAGCCAAAGTGTTTGTAAGTGCAAAACGAAAGTGGGAAGCATTCACATGCACCGAAGAAAACTTTCGCTTGAATGTTTGAAGAAATCACGGGATCGGAGCAGAGTTACAAACGGGAATAGCCCTCTCAAATGCGCGCTCCGTGCACTTTATCTCGTCAAAATCAACAGAGTATAAGCTGAGAAATTAAACCAAACATACCTTGAAGCGGACGATTTTTTCGGTGTTAACGCTTCCCAAAAGTCACATGGGTTATCCACCGTGATATCTATAGATTAAAAAGTTAACACCGTTTTTTAAACCAAGTGGTGAAAGGATTGCTAGTCTGATTTCTAGGCATTTTGAGCATACCATCACATATTCTGGTTTCCCAGATTTCTACTTTCGCTTTGAAATGCCTATAGCTACACGCGAATACTAGCAAGGCCTATTAGACAAGATGTCTATGTCATTAACCTCAAAATAACCACTTAGTTGATCAATCAATTATTGTGAACGCGATTAAATGCATGGCTTATCGAATATCATTGTTTAGTTTCGGACATTAAAACGTGTAAGAATTTGGGCATAGAAAGATTGTAAAAATAGACGTGTCCTAGTTCCTATTTTTAGCGCTTGAAGTGGGTCGCATATTTCATAGTTCAGTAAACTTGACTGACCCATTTTCAACGAAAGATATTGGACTGGCTATTGAACCGTAATGAAAGCAAATTACTACGTGATCGTTTCTCCTCTTTTAACACATGTTTAATTGGATGTTTTATCATCGGTCACACAATTGAATATCTTGTGTACAACTATAGAATTCAATATTGAATATTCGAAAGGTTGTTCTTGTCATTGATCTTTGCTTTTGATAGAACTATTTATAGTGAGGAGGACCGGGAGATGTTGTGTGGTATGCAGAGAATGTTAAAGTGCAGAGAAGCACGACTGGAAAGAAAAGCAAATTTTGCAAATTTGCTTTCCAAAAAGTGCTTTTCACCAAGACCAAATATAATAACAATATTTATGAAAATAATAATAGGTGACGATTTCTGCCAAATTGTAATTTATTGCCATTTATACGGTAATGGTTTAAAATGTGTTTTTCGCAATGCAACCATTTATCTTATGAACTGTTTACCAAAGTCTTTAAACATAATATTTACAACGTTTAGACCAGAACATGTCCAAAAACGAAGATTTTTTTATATATATTTTTTTAAAAATTTTTTTTGCGATTTTGATGGCCATTTTGAAAGCATATTTATTGTCAATGTAATCAAAAATCGAATCGTTATCAATGTGAATTTAACAATTTACTCGGAAAGCATAGCTTTATCAATATAATGCTATAAATAAGAGCTGTTTTTCACCAAGAACTAATAATAATGATAATTTATATCGCTATTATATACTTGATGATTTGTGCTTAATTGTGTTTTATTGCCATTTTTACGGTAATGATTTCAAAAATCTTTTCCGTAATGCTCCCATTTTCTTCATGAAATGCTTATCTATGTCTTAAAACATAAAATTCACAGTATTTAGACCAAAATATGTCCAAAAACGAGAAGTATTTGACGTTTTTATTGATTTTTTTGCGATTTTGGCGGCCATTTTGAAAAAATTCTAGCATACGAGATGGCTATTGAGCCACTTTTTAACATGAGAACACATCTCTGACCTTTTCCAGACTCAATTATCCTTAAAATATGATCTTACAACGCAAAACAAATGTTAGGCTGCTGATGTTAGATACCAAGTCAAATTGTCTTTTTTCATGGCGGCCATCTTGAAAACCACCGGAAATGGCGAGTGCATCCCAGGATACCGACTGTTAACATCTTGATTCTTACTCAGGGGGTTCCAATGAACATTTCTATACCACTCCCAGACTGCCCTAAGGGGGGTGCGTGCAGACCCCTCCTGGCCCACGGACTAGTAAGTTCTTGGCGGACCACGTGCGGTAACGCATTTCGTCATTTCTAACGTCACGCACACTGTTAACATAATACTTTAACGAAGTACAGTCCTTTGCATTCAATATAGTTACTCTGTACTGTGTGACACACTGCCTATTTAGCTATTTAGGGCCGTAGGAAGTCTTGCCGCTAATCTACGTCAAAATTTCGGTCTGAAATTCTATTTTCATGAACAGTGTCGAAAGTAGTCCAATATCGATTTCAAAGCAGAAAAATGCGAATTAGTTAGGCGGATATATCAGAAATATGAGGTCCATCATTATTTTTTTCAGGAAAGCACCAAATTTGGCACACGTGTAGTCTAGACCTATACAAATGATGTGGTAGGCAGAGCCCAAAATTTTAAGGCCTAGATGGCCGCCAAATTGAATTTCAATATGGCCGCCTAGATTAACCTGTTATAGGCAATATCTCCCTAATAAGTGCAGATGTTGACTTACCTTTCACGTCTTTACAAAAAAGTACCAGCGGATCCAACACAGTCACTTATATATTCATTTGGGATGGCCGTCTTAGATTTCAAAGATGGTCGCCACTAATTACTGTTTTTTACTATCTTTCAAATTATAACTGACACAAATGAATTTCGGGTGCCTTACCAAACTTTCTACAAGATATTGCTGCAATGAAATCATTTACAAATATTTTTTTCATCCATTTTGAATTTCAAGATGGCCGCCATTAAGAGAACCTGATTTTCTATTCATTAAATAATTATCTGTGTTATATCTCCCATATCATGGCTTTCTTTTTGTGTCCTCACCCACATTCAAATTACCAGTGGGTCCAATAAAGTCATTCATATATACATTTTAGGTCGTCATCTTAGATTCCACAGATGGCCGCCACAAATTACTGTTTTTTTTTTACTATCTTTCAAATAATAACTGAAACAAATGAATTTAGGGTGCCTAACAAACTTTATACAAGATATTGCTGAAAGAAATCATTTACAAATATTTTTTACGTCCATTTTGAATTTCAAGATGGCCGCCATTGAGAGAAACTGATTTTCTATTCAATATCTGTGTTATATCTCCCATATTATGGTTTACTTTTTGTGTCCTAACCCATATTCAAATTACCAGCGGGTCCAATAAAGAAGTCATTCATATATACATTTTAGGTCGTCATCTTAGATTCCAAAGATGGCCGCCACAAATTACTGTTTTTTATATATCTCTAATCATTATTGATGTAAATAAACTTTCTATGTTTAAACGCACTCTTTGAAGAGCTATTGTTTCAATGAGTATATTTTCAAATTGATTATAATAGCTCTTTTTTATTCTAAGGTGTCCATTATTAAGACAAGGGGCTTTTCTTCTGGAGCATGTATTCATAAATTCGTCCAAATTATGATTAAAGATTAAATTAATGAAGGATATTGCCCCATGTGTACCTTTGAACTAAAATTTTGGTTTAAACATATTTTATTTATATCATTTCTAATATGTTACAAAAGGACTGTATTTACATACAAACAAAAGATACAAAATGGATTAGAACGAAAGCTTTTGCTTATAAAGTTCTTTTCCAAGTAAAGGTAAGATATTGCCCAGAGTTTCGTCGAATATATACTGAGGTGTTGACACTAAAAATTTGATAACCACTTTAAGTTCCTACTGGCTGCCATGTTTCAATAAACATGTATGTGTCATTCAATAAATAGTATTTTTTTAAATATGCGAAATGTTGCTTATACCTTTTATAAAGAGAGTCTGTAAGTATTCGAAGTTGGTGTTAAAATGTATCATTAATAAAACGCCTTATTTACTGCAATGTTGCCATTCTGAGATAACTGTCGTATGAATTCATATACCTTTTTATAAACTTATGGCACATTTTCGTTTACGCTGTCGAAGCTTATCAGAGGTGGCTACCAAAATAGAAAGAAAAACACACAGCAATTATTTTGAAAGGCATGAAAGATACGATTTGTTGCAGGTTTGTATCCCTTTTCATGATATATTTTTTTCCAAATCAGAGATGGCTGTCATGTGAAACTTAATCATTTCTTCATATGTGATTCTTTTCTGTTTACTTTTCTTCATTTACCTTTGTAAACTAATGGAATTTGATCAAGAACAATGTCATTGTTTAAAATAAGATGATACCGTTTGATATGACATTTTTATACAAAGTGCACAAATCTTTATTACAATTGGATTACTTATATGAGAATGCCGTGGATCTCGCTTTGGCCATCACCATTGCTTGTCATCAACCCGATCGACTACATGAAGTTGTCTTTGTCTCTCGAGGCAGAGGGTTGCCGAGAAGAAGCTTCTATCACAAAGATAAAGCTTTTCCACGATACATAATGGCGGTGGTGGTCAGTGCTGTCAAGGGATCTTACTCAGAACCAATCTTTGGATGACCAAGTAGACGAAACGTTAGTTCAAACTGGGTTGAAATCTTGAACCTAAGCTTATCTTGCTCGACACTGATTGATTCCAAAGATACCTATAAATGAAATATGGTCAACACATTGGATGTGTCTTAATATCTGTAGTGTGACATGGAATTATCTTTAATCATAGCTTTACAAATTCCTTTCAATGATACTTTAAACTATATTTTTGTGATGTTTTTCTTTGGTATCATAACTGTAAGTGGCTTTTTAAAATTAACAATTCAGTAATATTTTCTTGTGTACCTGTTATATCTATGTTCTATGATACAAGTCTATTTGAAAAAAATATGTTACGCTATAGTGCGAAAAATGAACACATTTTTGTAAAGGTCAGTGTCAGTTCAAATGAAATCCGTAATACATGCATGAAGATCTATAAGTGACTTTATTTGGTCTGCTAGTCTTCAAAGCATTGAGGGTAGACATATGCATGATTTAGTACTTCCTAGTCTTGTGGAAGCCATCTCTGGTGAGCTTCCATTGTGCCAGTTCATTATGTAAATAGCTATAATGTTTTTTTTTTTTTTTTTTTTTTTTTTTTTTAATACATGTATAATATAAATTATAGCAAATTCACTTAACGGCACTAAAATGCAAAATATCAGTCCTTTATAGTTTATACCATGTTCGTTGGCGGCCATGTCTGAATGTCAAACATGCATTGTGTAACTATATAAATGAGACATTTATAATTAAGTAAATCTAAATATGTATAAGCATACTCAAACTATCTGTATCAATATTAAAGCAATTGTATATACATTTAAAGGATTATTATTCATTTAATGGCATCCACCCGAGAACATGGCAGCCAGAAAGAACGTCTGGTGTTTTCATATTTTACTTGGAATATTAATATTGAACAATATTTCCACTAGTTTTGTATTCAAAACACATTAATGACATATTTGCTTTACAATAATTATGTCAACTAAAGTGTGTAGTAACAAAGATAAAATGAATAGAAAACCAGGTTCTCTTCATGGTGGCCATCTTGGAATTCAAAATGCATGCATCAAATTTATTTGAAAACGGTTTCTTTGTAGCAATACCTTTTAAACAATTTGGTAAGGCATCCGAAATTCATTTGTGTCAGTTATAATTAGAAAGATAGTAAAAAACAGTACTTAGTGGAGGCCGTCTTTGATATCTAAGACGGCCATCCCAAGTAAAAAAAGAGAGCTATTACTATGAAATTAAAAATAGCCTGTTTGAAACAATAGCTCTTCAAAGAGTTTGTTAAAACATCGAAAGTTTATTTGCATCAATAATTATTAGAAATATAAGAAAATAGTAAATTGTGGCGGCCATCTGTGGAATCTAAGATGACGACCTAAATTGTATGTATTAATAACTTTATTGGACCCACTGTTTATTTGAATATGGATGAGGACACATAAAGTAAGCCATAACATGGGAAATATAACACAGATATTTAATTAATAGAAAATCAGGTTCTCTTAATGGCGGCCATCTTGAAATTCAAAATGGATGAAAAAAAAATATTTGTAAATGTTTTCATTGCAGTAATATCTTGTAAAGATTTTGGTAAGGCACCTGAAATTCATTTGTGTCAGTTATAATTTGAAAGATAGTTTAAAAATAGTAATTAGTGGCGGCCATCTTTGAAATCTAAGACGGCCATCCCAAATGAATATATAAGTGACTGTATTGGATCCGCTGGTACTTTTTTGTAAAGACTTGAAAGGTAAGTCAATATCTGCACTTATTAGGGAGATATTGCCTATAACAGGTTAAACTAGGCGGCCTTATTGAAATTCAATTTGGCGGCCATCTAGGGGCTAAAATTTTGGGCTCTGCCTACCACATCATTTGTATAGGTCTAAACTACATGTGTGGCAAATTTGTTGCTTTCCTGAAAAAATTAATGATCATAAGCCATATCCGCCTAACTAAATTATCAAGAAACGAAGCAAAATCAGACGTTTTTAGCTTCGTGTTCAATATTTCTTTTTCTATGTTTTGTACATTTTTTATGGTGATAACTCGTTTATCAACACCAATTCTATCGTATGCAACAGCTTTCAAGTTGAAACACTTGAAAATTTGTTGTTTCCGTTAATGCATGTCTGATACGGCGCGGAAATAAACATTTTTTATGCACAAATATATCATTTCAGCATTCGTAATTCGTTCGACGCGCGCGTCGATTATCATAAGCCACTTTATGCGTATAATCAATGTTAATTTTTAGACTTGATGTTATCAGTTAATAACTTTATAAATTTTTAAACTGCGTGTCAACGAGTTATTGACGGTTGCTAGGCATTACAAGACGTGGAATCATATCTATAGAACAACAACTTAAATGAACCTTTTCCCAAACAAGTCACGTATTTACACCACCAATAGAAATAATTTTTGGAGGAGGAGCCCGCCATGATGACCATCAGAGAAATGAAGTGGCGAGTGATTTTGGCAACTTTAGTAAAGAGAATCTTTCACCGGGCAACCTCTTTAATGTAAACATCAGTGTAAGAGGAAGCAAAGCAGGCCCTGACCTGGAGAAGAACCCTTGTTAGTGAGTTTCGAAAACCAGACTCCCGTGGGGCGAAGCGAAAACGAAGGACCAGCCAGCATTTCGTCGCTTTCCAACAACAACAACAACAACAACAACAACAACAACAACAACAACAACAACAAAAAAAAAAAAAAAAAAGAAAAAAAAAAAAAAGCCTCGTAACTGTAGCTTATTCTAAGCTGCAGTGACGAGAATTTGTTAAAAAGCGGAGATATTATCATGTCCCACCTATATTTTCTATTCTATATATATTGTACTCAAATTGTAATTCTATCAACATCTTCATCTGCGGTAGGTGTTTTACGAGAATAAAAAACACCCTAAAAGCTAAAATTAATTCTTTCCTTTTCTCTAAAAGGATGCAGGTTAAGAAAAAACAACAAACATGAATGCAGTGGAAAAAATGCTGATCATAGAAAGTAGGCCAATTGTCTATAAAGTACATGACGTATTAACACTTTGCTGTAGCAACGGCTTGGCTTGTTTGTACATGCTGCTCATTATGTTTTCTCTTTTATGATCCGTAAGGCAATATATTTTTCTTTTCGTTTATCCGCTTCAAAATTGAATCGATGAATTTCAGAGAAAGCAATGATGCTGTCTACGTTGACTTACCAACGAATACCATGAGACAATGTTCTTTCCATTATAGGCTTTAATCAGAGCTACAGATAAGCGGGAGTGAATTTTTTTTTTTCAAAATACGATATTTCATTTTTTGTTCATCAGACCCTATGTTGTGGGCACCCATTAGAATCGTTTCTCTGAGACGATTCAAATGAGTACACACAACGTAGGGTTTGAATTTTAAATAACAAATTTAGAATGTCTCAATCCCTCTTATCTGTTTTCTGTATAGTTCCACCATTTTAACTTTAAAGTGATCGGACAAACATTTACAATGATACAGAGCCCATTGCTTATGGTGAGTCAATGAGACAGTTTGAAAACAAACATGTCCTTTTTGTTGCGTAAATTTTCTATATGAGTGTACAAACGTTTCTACTACGATACGACAGAAAAAGAACTGGGAGAAGGCCATTCCACTCATCATTCGATACCCAAAAAACTTCGTGCAATTTCGCCCCCCTACTTCGGCGTTTTTTTTTGACACGTTGTGAAAAATAAAGAAATTGCTAGTTGCAAGCAATTTTCTCATTTCCCACAATACTTTCTACCACAAAAGACAAAGAAAATGTAATTATTTCCATTACTTGGGATGGTCACCTGAAACGTCTTTGTATTTGTTTCTCTGCTATGTATGTTTGCATTTGCTACAAAACATGTAGGCCTAGGCCTAATGTTTTGAACTTTTGATGCAATAAATGTATGTATATTTAATTGAACAAGCTTACAGTTGTCCCGTCTAGTAATGGAAGAAAACTGTAAAATTCCATTTGTGCGTTGTTGATTGACGCTGTTGATTTAAAAATCATGGTTGCTTAGCAAAATATTATTAATATTCATGTTCTGTGTCACGGTCGAGATGTGAGGAGGTAGTTTGTCCCGCCAGAAGCGCGCAGTAGCCGTGAGACAGTCCTGGAAAACAGCCGTGTTTCGGAAAGTGTACACAGATTATTAGAAAATAGATATCTTTTCTGAAAGGCAGACGAAAAGAATTTATTTAAAAAGAAAAGATGCAAGGACGAAAGGCTGATTTGGTAAGACTTTTTTCATTATATCTAAAGATTTAAAAAAGCGGTATGGAAAATTCATATTATGGTAAATGTAAAATTAACATTAAATATAGACAATGACTATCCATCAAAAATCGAATTTGACATCATAATGCGATAAAATAAAAAACAGTTAGAGGAAACAAACAACTTTTCTAGCATAAATTTGGGTTACCGGTATTTTGTTGCCAGAAATAACACCTTGGTTTTGAAAAAAAAAAAAAAAACAACAACAACAACATTAAAGGACAATTTTAAAACCAGAAGGAAACATAATTATCGAGTACCAATATTGTCACTCATTTCATATTTTCTAGAAAATTTGGTCCAAGCCTGTTTGTATTAGTTGAGGGCTTAGTAGAAACTATTATGAGAGCATAAAATTCAGAAAACCTAATAAAAGAAAAGAAAAAAAAAAAAAAAAAAAAAAAAAAAACAATGAGGAAAAAAAAAACCTCTAGAAATTATCTGCTTCAATTTATAAATAGGACCGATCAATAGTTTCTTTGTACGATTGAACGAGAAATGGGGATTAAAAAGCTTCAAAGTTTTTTTTATTTTTTTTTTTTTTAATATTATATTATAACAAGAAATTTTTAATAACATTTATGCAAATGCACAGGAATTACGTTTTTCAGAGATATTTTGTCTAAAATTTTACTTTTATTCTTGTCTGTACGAACTACGAACATGTTTTGTTATGGACATTCTGAAGAATTAAAGCCAAAGTATTGCGCCGTTTACGAGAAATATTGAAATTTAACCCTTTCCCAAACAAGACCTGGTTTTGACGTCCCTGATAGAAAAGGCTTGGGAAAACATTGAAACAAAAGAAGAAACTGCTGATAACCAGCAGTTTCTCCTTTTGTCTCAATATTTTCTATGCCATATTTCACACAAATCTTATCTTTAATAACATCCATTTTGTCAGTGGCAGTTTTTGAAGTGGATCACCCTAAAATTTTGTCGTTTGGGAAAGGGTTAATAGACTGATGCATACAGCAGTTGTAACAGATGTACATGTATATGGATTTTTTTTATTTTTTTGTCTTTAAAGGCGCGTTTTCGCTTATCAGCAACAACTTAAAAAAACTGATATCATTAATATGCATTAGAAAAATTAATCCTGGCATCAAGACATACTTTAAAATAATGAAATTGGAATGTGATGTCTCTTTAATGAGTACGATTGGTTGACTTTTTGACATATTTTTTTACTAAGCGGGGTGAAAAAGTTCCAATTGTTTTAATTACAAAGGAAAACGCTATTTTCATTTCATTTATTCATTGATCGATGGACATACCTTTAAAGTGAAACTATTGTATTATCACCTTATGTAACCTATATGAGTGATTTTTCAGCTCTCAGACATTTTTGATCATGATGATCGTATTTATAAGGTTTGTACAGGTCACTCTGCTTGTTGGTTAATTAAGACAACACTCTAGACCAGCTTAGGTTGGAGCAATAGATGAATAGCTAGGCACGCCGTCTTTAGCCTTTAACAAAATAGTCTTGTTTTTTTGGCAAATTTGCATACTATTACATTAGAAATAATTGAGGGAAAAGGAGAAAATACTTATGTTAAAGGAAGGTTGTCGGGCTACACGTTTCTGAATGAATTTTGATATTTTATTCGGTTCTTGAATTGGTAGGCTACAGTTCGATCGTGATATTATTGCACATGTTTACAAAATTTGCCTAAACAAAACAATATGAAATTCCAAACTACTACAATTTAGTATTTGGCTATTCCAAACTTTAAGGTGTCTCACCAGCAAGATTTGAAAGCACATGCAAACCTTTATTAAAAATTAAGAATGCCTTTCCCCTTGTAAACCCATTACCACACAATGACTCTTTTTGACCCTCTTCAAGATAATGGCTTTAGAAAACTTTGTGGGAAATACAGAAATTGCTTGTCACAATCAATTTCTTCAATTCCCATGAGGCTTTCTACCCAGAAGAACAACAGCAAAAAAATCATTCACTTGATATTGTCATCTGCAACGTCTTTGAATTTGGGTCAGTCCAAGTTTTTGCTGTTAGGTAATTGGTTAATTATGTAAGTAAAAAATGTAAACATATGCCACAGTATCGTGAATGGACTGTAATAGTCCAGCTTACGTTAGAATAATAGATGACTATTTTTTTATAGCTAGATACACAATGTTTAATATGTACCAAACATTCCCGTTTTTGACGGATTAACATTCTTACATTATAAATCCGTGAGGGACAAGGAGAAAATGATGTCGATCAACATTTTCTCTTTTGTCACAAGTGTTTCTATACTATATGAGTCAATATGAGTTGGAAACGTTCTACTTTGAATGACAGTTGTTTTGTCTTCGTCATCAGTTTTCAATCTAGACTAGTAGATATTTTTGTCTCGCAAAGGGTTAACCCATTACCACACACTGACCCTTTTTGACTCCCTAAAAGATTAAGGTTTTGGAAAACATTGTGGAAAATGAAGAAATTGCTTGTGACAAGCAATTTCTTCATTTACCACAATGTTTTCTACCATAAAAGACCATAGAATTTTAAATTGCATTCACATGAAATTCTCATCTGCAAAATTTTGGAATTTGGACCAGTCTAGAAATTTGTCGTCTGGTAAGGGGTTAATGGAAGGTTGTCTGGGATACACGTTACTAAATGAATCATTTTATAGTTTCGATTATTTGGATTGGTATAGTCCGGTCGCAACATTATGACATATTTTTTACAAATTTACCTTTGTAATCAGAACAATATCAAACTCTAAACTAATCATGTGACAATTTTGCAAGTGATGGTTCTAATCTTGAGAGTGTCTTTGACACATACAAGATTTTAACCAACGCATTCAAAATATTATTGAAAATTAAGAATATTTTATCCATTGGTTACAAAGGTAAAATCGTAAGCATGTGTCATCGTACATGTAATTAGAGTATAGTGGCCACACGGCCCAGTTTTGTTAGAATATTATGTTTTTTGATTGATAGAGCGCAGCTTTAACTTTTATTATCATGAATTACACAATTAGCTGTCTCCCTAAATATGGTTCATTTATATTTTCTTGCAAAATTTATACGAGTTCATCCATTTATTAAGATTTAAGTATTTTTTGGTGTATGTTTGGTTTTTATTTTGGCCAAATATGAACAAATGCACAAACATCAGTATCATGTCAACAAAATTAATACTACAGAATTTATGGGAATAATCTATATGTATACGCTCGTGCATTGTTGAAAGATTGAACTGCCAAATGGGGAACGATAATATCGAGTTAACAGGGACGTTATTTCGGCCAAACAATAGTATTTCCATAGGTGCTGTTATAAAGTATCTTAAATACGGTTGGTTTCAAGCCATAGTTACGAGATTTTATAACAACACCGACGGTTTATCAATACATGACCGTAAACGAAGTTTATTTTTAGCGCAACATTCATTGCTGTTAGGCTCTGTTGAAGTTGGACGTACCAAAAAAACTGCGTCAAGTTTTAGAGAACTTATGCATATAATCATTGTGCCAACGCACAGCCTAAGGCCACAATCTGCGATTGTTTTCTCCGAATTTACAACTACATTTAGCCCCCTTCTTTCAATGCGTCCAATGCTTAATTAAGTGTGCACGTTTTCCCAAATTCCACTACAGTACTTTTTGTCGTCTGTGTCACATTAAATTTTGTGAGTTGACCAGTCTGCAGGTGTTGTTGTTTGGATAGGAAGGGATTAATAAAACATTGCTTCAAGGTAGTCCACCCCTAATGTAATTCGTGCGACGTCGGCCTTATTCGGGCGAAGTCGAAAACATTAGGCGGTGGACTTTTCCACCGCCGAATGTTTACGACCGCGCCCGAATAATCTCGGATACGTAACGTAAAAATCCGATGTTTTATTAATCTTAAAAATGGCCACATTACGGGTATTCTCCCTTGACAAGGTTTACCAACGCAATAGAACAAATAGAAGTTGCTTATTCACATGGGAGAATCGCGTGAAACAGCAATTTCAGAATAGGATCGATAATTCTGTTAATTTGTGACCAATATGAAAATGGTTTGAAGCAGAGAAGGCAGAAATACGTCAAGGATTTGCTGGAGCTTGTAAAAAAGTTACTGATGATCATTTAACATGGTCGTCAATAACTTTTTATCAGTTGATTTAGAAAAGAACATCTACTATACCAAACATATAAGAGTCCCTTTTCCACATTCTCTGCTTCAAACCAAATTCAAATCGGTCATGTATTAAGAGAATTATTGACGGTTTTCTACGTTTCGTCGATGTAAATGCAAAACCTCGTATGTACAATCATGTATGTCCAGCTGAGAAAAATCACGCAGTTTTGGGGATATTTTTACTTGTCAGTATCAATGACAAATTAATATGTGAACACTATTTCCGAATTTCAGGTAAAACCCTTCGGTTTCGAGAAAGTTATTAATTTTTTTTCTTCCCCTCTAAAATTTTCCAACAAACGAATTATGAGGTTTTGCATTAACACCGACGAATGTTGTATCATAACACGTGATTCCCCTCCCTTGTATTTTTTGTATGTAGTTTTATAATAATTTGAAAAATAAACAGGTTTTTTTTTTATCAGTAGAGAGTTAAAGAGTTGAAAGTATCTAGAGTTAGAAAACACGCTTGCCATTTTCAGAAAAAGCTTCCAGGATGCTTTTGCCATCAAAATCACAGAGCTTCATATAATCGCCATCTTAGTCACAATCACAAAATTTATGTCAACATCACCAATTCTTATAGTTTTATGTATTCAATCCATTGTAAGATACGGTTACCAAACACTTCGTTCATCTTCGACGTCATCCGCGACAACGAAACTTGACGAGGTTATCAGGATTTTTGGAATCCAGATAACAAATGTCGATTTCCGTTGTCACGAATAACACCGAATGTTGAGGCGAAATTGAACGAAGTGTTCGGTATCTAAGGATGGGTAGAATACGTTTATTAAAACACTGCTAGAAAAAGTAGGCATTTGATGTTGGTTTTCATTTTCATCAACAACACTTTCACTTTCATTTATTATTCTATCATTAATTACCAATTGTTTCATCATCACCATCATCATCATCATGATTAAGTCGAAATGAAATCTAGTACACATTCATAAATGGAAATAAATATGCTTAAGCCGTTCCCACACATTGAATCTTTTTGACTCCACAAAAGATAAAGACCAAAAAAACTCTAAATTTCTTTGCGTTTGAATTGTCGTTAACAGCATCTTTGAATTTGGACAAGTTAAAAAATGTGCTAAAAATGTGCCTTTTGGTTATGGGTTAACAGAAGTGAAAACAGCTATTGGAAAAAATTCTCGTTTTACCGGACGAATATTCCTACTTTTTCTTCGGACGGATATCATTTTTGTAGGACGGATATCATTTTTCGTCGGACGTATATCATTTTTGTAGGACGGATAGGCCTATCATTTGACGGATATCATTTTTGTCGTGTGGATATTGTTTCTATCGGATGGATAACATTTTTGTAGGACGGATATCATTTGACGGATATCATTTTTGTCGGATGGATATCGTTTTTGTCAGACGAATGTAGATTTCTTGTTTGGAAAAGTCAGAAAAAAAATACCATAAACACATGGTAAGGTGTTCAAGCCGTAGAAAATTATGGCGCTGCTATAGACCAGATTCAATCATATGGCGTTTCAAATGGGTAAAAAACTATATTTAGCGTGCGCGCGTAAATTTACGCGCGCATGCTAAATATAGATTTTGGCCCCCTTTCGTACGTCATTCAATCAACCACTTGTTTTACAGAGACTTGTACGGGCAGCGCTCATGTTAGCCTGTCTGTTTGGAAACGCAAGGCCAGGCAACGGGGGTACAACTACTACTACTACGACCACTACTACTGCTGCTACAACAACAACTACTACTGGAACAACTACAACTGCTGCCCCTACCACTCGTAAGTCTAACCCATTAGTTGGTAGCGCATCTGCCTCTAACTCGAGAGCTCCCGATTTCGATCCCCGATCGCGGCAAATATCCTTTCTGAAATAACGTCACCCGCCAATGAGATCGATGTATCACGCTACGAGGGACCTTGTGGGAAGCCCATTAAAACATTTTTTGAGAAACGGGTCAGACTCAGAAGACGGCAATCTTGGGCCGTATTTCTTTTAAGATAAATCAATTGTATCAATCTAAGTTACATTTCAAGTCAACTGAGTGGAAGAGACCATGTCTCAGTCCATCGAATGGATTGTTGTGTAATTCTAAAGTAGAATAGGCCTACCCCTGATGTGGCCATTTTGAGATTCATAAAAAATCGGATTTTTACGAACGTCTTCGTTAGTTATCCGAACTTATTCGGGCGCGGTCGTAAGCATTCGGTGGTGGAAAGTTCCACCGCCGAATGTTTTCGACGTCGCCCGAATAATTCCGAAAATAATTCCGACGTCGCGCGAATCTCATTAGTGGTAGACTACCATAGAGGTAAACTTGGAATAAGGCTGGTGTGTGAATACCACCCAGATGTCAAATTTGGAAAAAAAGAACATAATTATTAGACTGTAAAGTAGGCTATAATAGGAAAAACAATCCAGATTTAGATAACTAGCTGAGAATCAAAAGTTTTTGTCCTAGTCAGGCTGCACATATTGACTAGGGTCGAAGCTTTTCACAATTCAATGAAGGTCCTAGGGTCCCACTTTCGACCACAGGCACTTGTCCCAATTTTTCTTTGTAATCTAAATCACAACACATAATAAATTGGTACAATCGTATACAAATGAATGGGCGAAGTACAGGGTGTCCCAAAAGTAAGGTAACACTTTAAATCTATTTACATCTCGACTAATATATCACTTGTATATTCATAACATCGCTGACAGTACAGAAGATTATGTGCAGAAATAAAAAAACAGAAATTCCATCAAGTTATCATAAATTTTGTATATTTTAATCTTTGATAAATCGAACGCACCCTACTTTACCAATGACTTCATTTTGATAGTAAATGATATTCTCTAGTCTAGATTACGTCCCTTCTGTCGCTTTCCTTGATTTATTCTTGTGCTAAAGTTTTTAATATGTCCATAGAAATTTTCCTACATTCTCTTTGAATATTTGATAGCAACATTGTACATATTCAATTTATTGTTTGACCAAATTTACCTGAGACTCATCGTTTTCCGTAAGCGTATTTCGGCATTCATCGGCGTATTCGATAGTTTCTGCGTGTTTATACCCTGCACTGTGAAAAATGTTAACTTTATTTCTGCATGACTTCATTGAACAAAGAACTAGCGTAGTGGAAAGACGCTGGACTTTCACCTACAGAGATTCAAGATCGAATCCTGCATCTTACTGATGAAACTTTTGTTTAGCTTTTTTTCTTTCTTTTTTCCTATGAAATGGAATACTTAATTAATGTATTAATTTCTTGGTTGATGAAATACTCATTTTTTAATTTTCACAATAATTATAGCCCACTAAATATCTTTTCCCTTTTTATCATAATCTTTATTCGTTCATTTATCATTTATAATCTTCCCTTGAACGTTGCTGATGCGTTGGTCTCTCGCAGCTTCTCTCGAATCAAAAAGACATTGACGCTGCTTACTCCAATTGTATTGATGGTTAAGTGGGGGAAAAGGTTCTGGGTCCCCCAGTTGTCTAAAAAAGTTGCAACATCAGCAAACACGTTCTTATATTACCTGTATCTAAACGGTTTCGACATTTCTTGAATGACTACTTAAAGTGAAAGGATTCAAGTGAACTGATTGAGGTTTACAAAATGTATGCATGCATTTGAAAAAAAAGAAATAAATGTTGAAAGTTAAAATATTTAAACAAAAGCGCTATTGGGATTCGAACCACGGACATATGGTTTACAGAGAAGTCGCCTAACACACTAGGCCGGTTTTATTCGGTGGATATTGCGAAGAGTATAACAGTACTTATACAGATTATAGTCCCGATGTAGAAAATACGGAAAGACCCGAATATTAACGGAATATGCAAGGAGTCTCAGTTCAATGTGGTCAAACAATAACATGTTCTTGCTTTGGGAATTACACTTTAAACCACATGTTTCTCCCCAGAAAATAGTCCAGTGAATCCAAATCCGGCATAAGCCCAACTGCAACAGCCAAAGCGTTTGGCTTGATCTCCTGAATACTGTGATTTCATAAGTTGAATCATTTTTATGGTTTGAGAAATTTTCAAATAAAATTTGCTAAAGATTTCAACGAATCTTGTTCTGACGAAATTCTTCTCGTTGACTTTCCTGGACTCTGACATACAGTCTCATTCAAAGCTGAGATGTTTTCTGTGCTGCTGGATGTTTTTATGGCGCGCGAATAGGGTCTAAAGTCAATATAGCGCTAGACCGATAATTAAAATAGGGGTAGACCCTTAAAAATAGCGGTCTACCCTTATATTTTTACCGGTCTACCGATAAAAATAGCGGTCTACCCATAAAATAAGGGTAAACCGCTATTCAAAATAACGGTCTAGCGATAAAATTACCGGTAGACCGCTATTTTTATCGGTAGACCCCTATTTTTTCGATAGCCAATCACAGAGCTTGTATTATACGGTCGTTGATATTCTCGCAATTGGATCACCAAGGACAATTCTATCGAATCATACCTTGGATGCATCTCGTAGAACTACTTTCAGCCTATGAAAAGAATAGAATAGAACAACAATTCAAAACGTTCGTCTGCGACTAATGTCAACAATGACGCGACAATGATACTAAAATACATTTTTGCAGTTCAAGTGTCCTCATTTTTTAGAATGATTACAGCCTTCAAGTCTCGCAAGTTGCCATGGTTGTGCAATTGGTTGACCTCGAAAACTACTTTATGAAGCGTAACTACTTCCGGCTAAGAAATCGGATTTTTTTCAAGATTTCTTCATACACACACTTCCGAGTCGATGATTCGATCTTTGATCGACATTATCCGAGGTTATCCGAACAATATTCTCGGTGGGTTGAGGATGTAACGAGCCATTTGATTGGCTGATGAGATTTCGAGCAGAAGGGTCAAAAATAACTATCGGTCTACCGGTAATTTATCGCTAGACCGTTATTTGAAATAGGGGTCTACCCTTATTTTAAGGGTAGACCAATATTTTTATCGGTAGACCGGTAAAAATATAAGGGTAGACCGCTATTTTTACCGGTCTACCCCTATTTTAATTATCGGTCTAGCGCTATATTGACTTTAGACCCTATTCGCGCGCCATATGTTTTCGGTCTCTATGTTTATCAAAATCTTACCGAGATCGTTCAAATTGGTCTATTATTGAGTAGACGAGTTTTCTTTTTGGTGGACCTTTTGTTTTGAATTATGATTGAAACTTTCTTTGAAAAGATATTGGAGATTTAGATTAGTGATATGCTTTACATCATACATATGTATACGAGCTCGCACACTGTGAGAAGGAAAGTTGTGACGTCATTTTTATAGTGGTACGAATGACGTAAAAATGGCGCCATTTCAATTTGTCCATAACGTTGAAGTGTAAATGCAAATACAAACATAATTTCAAATAAATTTCACAGATAATGATAGTTTTTCGAAAGAAATCGGCTAGGAAATAGCAGAGCTATTACCCTTTATAAGTGTTACCTTACTTTTGGGACACCATGTACCTGTGCTTCCGACCAGCCACATCTTGTTTGGATAGACGCTAGTGACCACTAGCAGTGCCCGATATCATGGAGTGGACATATCTGGCGCTTATCTTACGATGTAGGTGTTCTTCTCCAAAACCGATCTCATTTTGGTATTATGCGTAGTAGATCCAATACCAGAACTGGAGACGTCCCTGTTTAACCCATTCCCATACAATGACTCCTTTTGACTCCTTAAAAGATATTACGTCACGTAACAACATCGGCGAAATAGTATTGTTTGTCCGAATTTACGTCTCTGTTTAATTGATAAAACCATTCCCTCTTTAGATGTGTCCGATTTTGTCGTGTTTGAAAGTGTTTAACCATTTACCAAACAGCAAAAGTGTAGGGTGGTCCAATTTGATAGACCTGGCATTCAACAAACTCAATGTAAATAAAAAAAGGATGTGTACAACACAGCTTAGAAAATATTGAGACAAAGGGAAACAATACTGATTATCGGCATTTTCTTCTCTTGCTTCAATGTTTTCCCAGGTGACGTCAAAACCAGGTCTTGTTTGGGAAAGGGTTAAAATAACTCTACCGTTTCTTGTGTTTTTGCAGTGGCCCCTGCCGTTGCTGCCGCTACATTTGGATGTACGCTTACTTTGAGCATTACTAAAACAGTTGTAAGTACAAAATGTATTTTCATATTTACCAAACAGGGAAAAGCCAGGCTGTCCCAAGTTGATAGTTGGTGTTCACATACATGTAAACGACACAGTTGACACCAACAAAAATAGTATTTTGTGTCAAATGTTGCACAGGAAATATTTAGGCAAAAGAACGTAATTTCGGACAAACAAATAGTATTTCGTTGGTGTTGTTATAAAATCTAGTAACTACGGCTTGATTCAAGCCGTAGTTACGAGATTTGATAACAACACTGACGGTTTATCAAAACATAACGGTAAACCTAGTCTATTTTTGGCACGAAATTCTTGCTATTGAATGGTTTTATTTTCGTTTTAGTTCGATGGACAAGAGACCGTCTTCAAAACTCAATTCGTTCTCACAGTTAACAATCACTGCAATAATAACCAAGCAAACGCCAGACAGTGCTGCAACGATATGAAAATGTACAGGTGAGCCGAAGTCATTTATGACCCGTCACGATAAAAGGGGTCTTAAAGTGACATTTCAGATTTTTTTCTCATAAATTTCACTTTTATTTTTATCAAAAAGAGCATATTTTCTAATGAAAATTCTGAAAAGTTCAAGCCAAAATATTGCGCCGTTTACGAGAAATATATGTATTTGTGTTTGAATTGAACAAAATTGTTGTCCACAACAGTTCAGATGTATAGGATTTGTCGTTTCTGTCTCAACTTTAAAGGCATGTTTTCGCTTATCAGCAACAACTTACAAAACTGATAGCATTTATACCCATTAGAATAACCAATCTTGGCATCAATCAAGACATACTTTAAAAAATTGAAATGGGGATGAAATGTCCCATTAAAGGGAGTGTTTTTTCTATCATTTTATTGGGATCTAACGCCGTTTTCAACTGTTATGGTCATATCGCGGCGACTGAAGAACCTAACCGCGGAATTCTGGTTTCTATCTCACCAGTACCACCACAATATCTAAACCGAGCCTCAAGCTGCTCTCTCACATAGATGATTTACACCCATTTGTGAGAGATAAATGACTTTTGTCAAGTGTCAGAATGGATACTGTTCAAGTAGGGGTTAAGAGAAAGTATGAAAAGTATCGATCCTAGTCAGTCTGTGCAAGTAGGATCGAAACATTTCACTATTTTTATATGGATTTAGAACGTTGTCCTTATTTTGCTATTTATGTTCAGTATTCAAAACCGACACCAGGTCCCGGTTTCTCGAAAAAAAAAAAACTTAATTAGAATCTACGTTCTCATGCTCAAATCTGAGCACTGTGCTCAAATCGCACGAAATCCACGTGAACTTCAATCGAATACCTTTCAACGCTGGAGGGTATCCCTTTGAAGTTGAGCATTTTCTCATGAGAATATACTTAAGTTTTTGCGACATCATCATATCAAAGAGCGAATTTCATCAGAGAAAACTCGGATTATGTTGACCTCTGTTCAGTCTAATCAATTCCTCTATTTTGTTTTATGGACTACCCATTCAGGTCTTTTTAGCGTGATGGGTCACATTTACCAAACGTCAAAATTTAGACGTTCCTAATCGAGAACTAGGCCTACTGCAAAGGGTTTAATCCCATTTGGTCTACTCCCAATTCGTCTACTATTTTTGACAAATGTCCCATTTCGTCTACTTTTCTACACTTTGTATATCGATATGATATTTTATTATTTATATCAAATCGTTTGCATTTTTACTGTATTTGTGATTATATTGACTTAATATCATATCTTAAAGCAAAAATAATGATCTTTATTGATGATTTGACATGAAAGTAGACGAGTTGGGACAGTAGACGAATTGGGACTCAATGCACTTAAATAATAGTAGACGAAATGGGAGTAGACCAATTGGGATGTTACCCTGCAAAGGACAAAAAGGTTGACAAATACAGATTATTTTATTGTTTTACGTACACTATATCACAGAAAATATTGAGCCAAAAAGAAGAAAATACAAATTATCAGCATTTCATTATTTTGTCTCGCTGTTTTCCAAAGTATTCTCTTATAGAGATGTCAATATTATCATTTTTCTTTGGGAAGGGGGGGGGACAAAGACTCCTTTTTGATGCCCCGGATGGAACATGGAATCCGCCTCTACCGAGATCTAAGAGTGATTTCCCTTGAAAGTTATCCCCCTTGAAATTTTGGGTTGTTCCGCTTCCGGTTGGGGCTACAGATAAGAGAGGTAAAGGCATTTCAAAATGCAAAATATCTTTAATTATTCATCAAACCCTGTGTTGTTGGTATTCAATGAATCATCCTGTCAAAACGATTTAAATCATAGCCTCAAGGTTTGTTGAAGATTTAAAATATTTGTTTTAGAAGAGTTTACCCCTCTTATCTGTTGCCGTGTACAGTTGTTATATATCCAGTACCGTCCATTAACATTAACCCTTTCCCAAGCAAAACCTGGTTTTTTACTTCCCCATTAGAAATATGTCAGGAAAAAATGAGAGAAATGGACAAATTGCTGATAATAAGCGATTTCCCCATTTCCTTTAATATCCAGTTTACTAGGATTTATGCATATTTTGCCTTTGGTATAAAACATTTTGTAACATGCAAGCAGCAACAGCTTCACAATAAGAACAGTTAATTTGAAATGATGGAATTTGGGAAAGGGTTAAACTTCCAACAAACCTTTTTTTGTCTTTTGTCAATTGTCATACATATTGCAATTTCACTTTAAGCAAATGTGTTTATTCAGTCGTAAAATTACGTAATGCGGGATGACAGTTGGAATGTTGTCATGTCTATTTATCACGTCGTTCTTGTAGATCTTTTGTCTATTGACTAAGTGTGATATACAGTAACTTGTAATCTCGTGCTGGATGCACATACACATACACATGTCAATCTCCTTTTGTCGGTAACAATTAATTCTTAATCCCTTTCCAAGCAATAAAATTTAAGTATGTTAATACTAGAAGGTCA
Source organism: Fragum sueziense (assembly GCA_963680895.1). Taxonomy (NCBI): domain Eukaryota; kingdom Metazoa; phylum Mollusca; class Bivalvia; order Cardiida; family Cardiidae; genus Fragum; species Fragum sueziense. The sequence continues at coordinate 29,097,856 of OY804597.1, forward strand.
CTAACTATGACGGCGACATTGAAAAGCATATTCAGAGAAAACTATTATAGGCTATACCTCATTTTACTTTAGTTTTCATATTTGCAATGTCTTATGATACCCATTAAACGCGAAGTGAGGAAGTCTGATTAAAAGAATGAAACAATTAATATATCAAATTGTTAATTCGTTTCAAACAAGGACACGCGGCATAGCATTACATATGAATTGAAAATAAACCCATTAAAATTACATTCTAAAAAAAGCTGTTTTCTCTAGTTTACAAATGATTTACAATTATCTAGAAAAGAGCAAAAATTCGTATAAATTTTTTGCTTATATGATGTCAGATGATTAGAATCAACACTATTTCTATATAGACATATAGAGTAAAATCCGACCGGAACTACCCAGTAGATTCAAGGGAGTTAATCCGATAGGTAAATAAGAGTTACCTTTCGAACCTGGTACTGTCCCATTTAGAGACACTCTCTCGAAAATCGGAAAACAATTTGTGTATAGAAAAATCTAGATCTATATGTTAATGTGATTTGTGTTATTTATTTTTTTCATTTTTTTTCACAATTTTTATTCAAATGGAAATGGTCAGATACGGGCATTCCTTTCGACGTTATGCAAATTAACCGGTCTATGAAATAAGTAAAGCATTTAATGGCAAATTGCATCTGTTAATTTTGATCAATTCCGAAAAGACGAAATAAAGAGCGTCAGCTTCCACTTATTAAACAAGCAAAACAAGGCTGCTTTAGGTTGACAAATCCATACGATATATTATACTAGAGGAAAAAAGAAAAGCAACAAATTAAAGTGATAATTTGTTTTGTGTTTGTTTGCTAAAAATCACCCGAATTCGATAACTATTTATAATGCGCAATAAAACTTCACCATTTGTCTTTCTAGTGTCAAAATATCAAAGAGGTCACAGGTTGTACGTGCCGTCAATATGCGTTAGACGTCAACGTCAAATGCGTTTCTTGCACGCTGTCCAAACTGAAGTAAACGATTCCTGGGCTGTTCTGTCCAATAGTCTCAACAGTCTTTCTCGATAAGAGAAATCCGTTGGTAGTAGTAGTAGTAATTTCGGGACCCCCTCCCACATCCTGCCCAGCTATCCCCCCGGGTTGGCCGGGTCCTTTTTACGCCAGGTGGTCAGGCAGGGAGGGGGTCAGTTTACCCTCGGCTTTCGGCTAAGCCATTCGCCGAGCAGCTACAAGTGAAATTTATCCGTTGGTAAAATAAGCGAACGCAATTTATATGCTGCTGACGTCGTGGCGTAACATGTTGACAACCGCTTTTCATGCAATCGTCAGTTGTTTTTTTCCTCTAGTAGCATATTTATGTTTTACCTCTTTAAATGTCCGCCAGACTAGTTGTACTATTTGTAAATCGGTGTTGTACGATCGCGTGGATTCAGACTTAAGGTAGTTCATCCTTAATGGGATTCCCGAGGCGTCGTAATATTTGATGCGACGTCGTTATCATTCGTTACACCGCCAAATGTTAACGAATTTGCACGAATAATTCCGATTGCACATGGATCTCATTAGGATGGACTACCCATAATCCTATCCCAAATGGCAAAAAAGTAGAGTAGGACAGGCTCATTTTGAAAGCTGTAGCAGAAGAAAAAAGAATGTTAATAAAAATGGGATTTGTGTACAATATATCGAAACAAAAAATGGAGACAGAGGGAGAACATTTTGTTTATCAGTAATCTATTATTTTTTCATTTCAACCCTTTTCTGTTCGAGGCGTCAAGAAAATACCCGTTTTTACCCGTTTCCCAAAAGAAGACCTATCCCCGGTTTCTCGAAAAAACTAAAGTACATACTCATGAGTACATGCTCAACTTCAATGGATTACTCACCAAAGTTGAAGGGTATTCGATTGAAGTTCACGTGGATTTCGTGTGAATTTAGTATGGTGCTCAGATTTGAGTCTGAGAACGTACTCAAGTTTTTTTTTAGAAACCGGGGCCTGATGATGACGTCTTAAATAAAAAAAGGCTCGGGATAACATTGAGATAAAAGAAAAAAAATGCATTTTCTTATTTTGCCTCAATATTTTTGGTGCTTTATTTTACATCAATTCTACTTTTATCGACATCAACTAAAAAAGAGCAGTTTTTAATTTTGATTATTTCACATCTTTAACCTAGACGACAAAATTTTAGACTTATTCAAATTCAATGCTAATGCAAACGACAATTTCAAGTTAATGTAATTTGACACTTTTTTGGTGTGTGTGTGTGTGTGGGGGGGGGGGGGGGGTGTTAGAAAACAGACGAGAAGTGTATAAATTGCTTGTCAATAGCAATTTCATCTTCATTTTTTTCAATGCATTTTCTTCTAGCGCGCCACAAGGCGTAATTTTTTGTTAACCATTTCCAACAATTTCAGACTGTAACCAGGACGAAGTTACGGAAAAACTATTACAATATTATTTATCCGAATTTACGTAACGATTTAATCGATAAAATCGTTCCCTATTGTTTTTGTAGCCCGTCCGGGGAAGCCTTCACTGGTAACATGTACCTCACTGTTTACCGGTCGGTCACATTTGGTACAGGAGTTAAAGTGACGGTTGTTTTGGAGTATTGGGAAGGTAACGCTCTCTGCGCTATCGGGACGTCAAGACGTAAACGTGCCGTCACCGGAGGCTTCATCAGCTCTGCCGTGCTGGTCAGCATCATTTCTACCAAGTAAGTTAACATGAATTATGTTCCAAAAACACCCAGTCATCATTATTAACGTTAGCTACATGTATGTTTCAAAATAAAGGAATGATTTACAGCTTATTAACCTCAGTTATGTTCCAAAATACATTTTAATCATAAAAAGTCAATAAACGTCAGTTATGTTACAAAATACAGCCATTATAAAAACAGCTTATTGATGTCAGCTATGTTCCAAAATACAATCATTACATACCGCTTATTAACGTCAGTTAATGTTCTAAAATACAGCCATCATATACAGTTTATTAACATCAGTTATGTTCCAAAATACATTTGTTATATACAGTTTATAAACGCCAATTACGTTCCAAAACACAGTAATCATATACAGCTTATTTATATAGGTAATTTCTAAATACAATGATCATATACATCTTATTTACATCAGTTATATTCTAAAATACAGTAATGGTAAACAGTTTATTAACGTAGATCTAAGTTTTGTCCCAAAATACAGTCATCATATAAAAATTATTAGAGTCAGTTATGTTCCAAAATACAGTAATCATATACAGCTTATTAACATCAGTTATGTTCCAAAATCACGGTGGGGATTGTGCATGGTGGGATGGATAACGAATACAGACAAAATAATCTCGAATCTTGTCAAATATTTTGCAATAACTCCTTCATTTCTTTGTCGATTTTCAAAAGGTCTGTTGCATGTACCCCGCCTTGATAATCTCTTTCCTTGAATACATGTATTATTTGTGGTATCCTTTTAATTTTTCCAAAAAATGATCCCAACTGACCAGAAAACGAAATGATAACGACTACGGCAAAATAAGCCACGCTTCAGGTAGGAAGTTGTGCAATATTGTTCTTATTTCTGTGTCAATTTTCAAGCGGTTTGTTGCATGTACCCCGCCTTACTAAGCGCTTTCCTCAGGTCTATCACTTATTTGTAAACTCCCCATATTTTACCCAAAAATTGATCCCAACTGACCTGAAAAACAATCAGATTTTTTGTCGTTTTTCTGGTGGGTTGGGATCACTTTTCGCAAAAAGTACAAAAAGGTTTCGTGTAAAGCATACATTGGAAGAAAGAGCTCAGTAAAGCGGGGTACATGCAAAAACCCGTTTTTGAATTGACGCAGAAATAAGGAAGTTATTGCAAAATGTCTTACCTGAAGCGAGGTAAATTTGTCCGTAGATTTACCCATCCCAGCATGCACAATCCCCACCGTGAAAATACAGTCATCATTAACAGCCTATTAACATCAGTTATGTTCCAAAATACAGTAATCATATACAACTTATTAACAATAGTTACCGGTATGTTACAAAATACAGCCATCATATAGAGCTTCTTAACATCAGTTATTTTCCAAAATATAGTCATCATATAAAGCTTATGAATGTCAGTTATGTTACAAAATACAGTCACAATATAAAGCTGATTAACCTTAGTTATGTACCAAAATACAGTAATCATATATAGCTTATTAACGTCAGTTATGCTCCAAAATACAATCATAATGTACAGATTATTAACGTCAATTATGTTCCAAAATATAGTATTCATATACAGCTTATGAAAGTCAGTTATGTTCCAAAATACAGTATTCGTATACAGCTTATTAACGTCATTTATGTTCCAAAATACAGTATTCATATACAGCTTATTAACGTTAGTTTGTTCCAAAATACAGTATTCATATACAGCTTATTAACGTCATGTATCTTCCAAAATACAGTATTCATAGACAGCTTATTAACGTCATTTATGTTCCAAAATACAGTAAACAAATAAAGTTTTTTAACGTGAGTTTTTTTTCCAAAATACAGTCATTATATACAGGCTTATTAACGTCAGTTATATTCCAAAATACATGTACAGGCATCATATACAGCTTATTAACGTTAGTTTGTTCCAAAATACATTAATCATATATATATCTTATTTACGTCAGTTATGTTCCAAAATACAGTAACCATATAGCTATGATATGTGTTCAATATAACACATGAAATACTTAGGCAAAAGAAGAATTGCTGGTTATCAGCATTTTCTCCTTTTGTCTCAATGTTTCTAAATCGTTTCTCGATTAGAGACGTCAAAACGAGGTCTTGTTTGGTAAATGGTTAACGAAGACAGCAGGACAAATCGTCGGTGGGAAGTCAAAACCTCGTAACTCCAGCTTATTCAAGCTGTAGTTACGGGGTTTTGACTCCCCACCAACGTAATGTTAATAAGATTATCCGTCGTGTAATTTTCAGCGTAGTGGCTTTCCAAACAGCATACAGTGCTGCGTTGACTGCTGCTCTGGGCACGGCAACCACGGTCACTGTCACAGGCATTGAGGCTGGACTTGGTGGGGTAAGTCTTTTACCAGTGTCCCCCAGCTATTATTGCATAAAAAAGCATAAAATTCCAATGATTACTTACTTCAAACCCCTTGATATGAGCGCAAATTGAACAGATGTGTGATAAAAATGTCTGCCATTGTTGTTTTGTTCTGATAAATCTTCCGAGATTTTTTGTTTTGTGTGACGTCGGTAAAACGAAATTACGTCATAATTTGGCGCCAAAGGCGAGCTTCGCTTATTTAATGTAAGACGTTGAGAATTTTGCCGAAAAGAGACAATTATTTATTTTGAAGGGTAAAATCGAGGATATTTGAGTGCAAATCCGGTCTGATATCGCACATGAATCTCCCGAATAACGACCGGTTTTTCACGATATCAGCCGGTTTCTTCTCGCTATTTAATGTTGATAACGGCCCGAAAACACATATTTTATGCAATAATTGGTTATAAAAACATTACGGGAAAAGAAGACATTTCTTTTCCCGTTATGTTTTTATTCCCATATTGTTTGCATAAACACAATGTGTTTCATGGTTTACCGATACTTAAACGATTTGCCGCTATAACTCATCGGCTATAAAAGTACACTTGTATACAAACACTAAAAAACAAATACATAGTTTTAACATTTACCAAACCATTTATCGTGAGTTATATGAGAGAAGTAATGTCCTAACTCGTTTAATCCCAAAAGATGAAGTGTTTGTGTTGGGCCATTTATAAACAAAAAGAAGTAAAGTGTTTGTATACAAGTGTACATTTAAACCCGATGAGTTATACAACTTCAAATTATTCCGTAACGATGAAAAATAGGCGTGGTCCAAATACAAAGCTGATGTAGTCAACAAAATTTGCAGAAATAAATAAATGGATTAGAGAACAATAAAGCACGGTAGCTATTGTGAGCAAAAAGAAGAAAATGCTGATTACTTTTGATTTTACCTCCACCACCATCACCGGAATAAGAGGGGGACATTTATAGCACAGTGACCAAACTAAGCACTTCAAATAATGTTTTGGGGAAGCATAACTATTATGGTATTGGAACTTAGCCGTTTATAGATTGCAATGTGAACTCTGAGAAATATATTTAATCAATAGTCAACAACATTTGACCGATGATTGTGATAAAATATGGATTTAATCCATCGATCTTCCAAGATGATAATGTTCCTTGTTATTGGCGCCGTCTCTCAAAAGAATTGAAACATATTAATCGGATACTCCTCATCAACTGACTTTCTGTATATCGATGCTTTTCAACAGAAACCTCGTATCTACAACTTGTTTAAAGCCGTAGATACTCGTATGAGTTTTTTTGTTGTTGTTGAAAAGAGACGATATTCTTATTGAAAATGTATGCAACTTGATTAATGAATAATACGATAAAATAGACTTGATCACCAACGCAAATGAACTGAAAGACCAAATCCATCATGCTTGGAATAATTTTTTTTATCTACACCCACAAACATTGAAATACTTTAACTCGTCTTTGTCAAAAAAGAAATGATTCACAAAATCGATATTATAAAATATAAGAGTCTGTTTTAAGGGTGGGGGATGCTGCAGTTTTTCGGAAAACTCGGTCATTACTGCAGAAAATTAAATTCTATTCATTCGTATATATCTTTATTTTTCAGTCCTCGGTTAAGACAGCTTCAGTCGGACTGATCATGTTGTTGGCACTCGTGTCCACCCTCTCTGTCTGCGACTTCGGTTGGACACAGACGGATGTGGTAAGATTAATTTGATAGGGTTAAATCCTTTCCAAAATAAGACCCATTTTTGACGTCCATAATAGAAAACATTGAGACAAAAGAAGAAAATGCTGATAATCAGCATTTTCTCCTTTTGTCTCAATATTTTAGGCCATTTTGTATGTGATTTCTACTTTTATCATTACCCATTTTGTCACCCGCAGCAGCTACTGATTCGCTCCACCCTACAATTTTAACATTTGGGAAAGGATGAATCCTTTTCCAAACAGCATCATTTTAGGATAGTTCGATTTGAAAGCTTCTGCAGGCGTCAATGTTGATGTTCATAAAGATAGGGTTAGTGTACAATATACAACATAAAATATTGAGGCAAAAGGGGAAATGCTGATCTTCAGCATTTTCTTCTTTTTCCCAATCCTTTTCTATTAGATAAAAAATCAGGGTGGGTCTTGATGAGACTGCGAATATACACAGGCTGATCTTGATCATTGTCTCGAATGAAACAACCAATTCCAAAATAAGATCTTGTTTTGAGGTCCCTAACGGAAAAGGCTTTGAAAAACATTGATACAAATAAAACAACAGATAAAATTGTGTAGAGCCCTTCTAAATTTTATATTTTAATTTAACGTATACAACCCATCATTAGCACCAAAGAGCCAGAGGCGAAATTTGAAAAGTGTCAGTAAATCCTAAACTGGGTTATATTTCCATTCCAAATACAAACATAAGCATTTTGAACGGTTTAGAATTTTAAAATAATGCATAATTATGGAAATATTTGACAAAAATGTTATAAATTACCTCCCTTGCATATGAATATAGAGTAAAAAGATAATTGTAACTTATTTTCTTCTTGAAGCAAAATCTTGAAATCCGGCACGGTGAATCAACTTATGTGAAGTGTATTTACATGTGTGTGTAATTTGATGCATGTGCTATGGCTAGAAAGTGGTGTTTTTAATGATGGGTCATATACCTTAAAACCATATGTTCTGGGTACTCATTCGAAAAGTACGGTGAGACGATTTCGTTGAGTACCTACAACATGGGGTTTGACGAACAATAAATGTTATATTGCATTTTGAAAAGTCATCTTCCCCCTTTTTGTAGCACTAGACAAAAAAAGAATGTGCTATAATCGAGCAGAATCGAGAGGGATTAAAATAAGTTGAAAAAACTTGCTTTTCAATCGATGTAAAATAAATACGTTCAAAGGAACGTCTGAAGATAGATAGATAACATTTACGCAAGTTTTATATTTATCAATAGCCATTTTTGTTATTTTAATGCTTTTGAATAGGAACGGTCCAATTTTTTTCCGTTTCGAAAATGGTTAATGACATTTTGCAAGGTATATGGCAATTCTATATTCACACCAGAAGGTAATATACCCATGGAATTATAAAGTGTACAACAGAATGATTATACAAAATGGCGATCATTTAAGATTGGCAACAACAGATTCTAAGTTTTGCAAGATCCTAACTGATGTATTTCACCAATATACATTAGGAAGAAGACGATGAGAAGAAGCATGGCAAGACCGAGCAACGACTAAACAAGCGACAGCCCAAGATGCCGGCTGAACTGGATCGATCACCCCAACAGCCTAGACTTGTATACAGTCTTTAAATCGCCGGCTACGTTCAGAAATGACGTAACCACAGCTTATTCAAGCTGTAGTTACGGCATTTTTGAACGTAACGTGCGAACTACTTTACAACCAACTTTTTCTGATTTGATTTCCCGATTTGTTTCAAGGCATGTTATTTGATTCGAACAAAATAAGCAAAGTACAGTGTTTTTGATTTTGACAATGCATATTATTTTGACAATAAAAATTTAGGCATTTTTTTTCGAACAATAAAGAAGTCACTCGATTTGGACAATACAAAACAAGGAATTTGATTCAGACAATACAAAACAAGGCATTGGAATGAACCATAATGTAAAGGGCATTTGATTATGGGAAAAAAACAACAACAAAAAAAAAAAAACAAGGCATTTGATATCGACAATTAAATAAACACTTCATTTTTAACTCGACTTTTCGAAGAAAATGAGAGCTTATACTGTCACCCGGGCGTCGGCGTTGGTGTTGGCGTTGCAACAAAGGTTAAAGTTTTTTCAAACATCAATAACTTCCATACTATCGAAGGGATTCAACCCAAACTTGGAATACTTATTCACCATCACACCCTCTACCTTACTATCAGGGCCCATGGCCCTGGGACCACTCTATTTGGAGTTATGCCCCCTTTATACTAAGCAACTTAGAAAGTCGAGCGCGCTGTCTTCGGACAGCTCTTGTTTTTTACTAAAAGAAATATTACATTTGATTTGGTGTTAACAAACAAGCCGAATCATTTAATTCACTGCATTCGATTGGCGGCGACAACTGGTCTCGGCCAATCCAATTGTGTGTTTTGAATTTCAAGAATTGGGAATGGATTTAGAAATGTTGAGTTGTACTTTATATCTCTGGTCACGATCTTTGTAAGTGTTATCTAAACCGTTGTCGGCCATAGTTTTTCACTTTTAATTAAATTTAAAAGATATAAGTGTTGGTACGAACATAATAATTTCCAAAGACCTTTGTCTGCATTTTCTTTGAAAAAAAATTCTCTGAAAGAAAAATTCTTTACAAATAAATTTACGTTTGATTTTAATTAAACTAACAAAATCTTTTGAAGTAATATTAAGGACTAAGTTGGCTCTTCATGTATGATACACTGGGAATCCAGTGTTGACGAAATGAAAGTCAGCTATATTAAGAATAACAACAATAATTATTAGACCAATAGATTACAGCATTTGATTGTCTCACACAGTTTGGACGAATGTGCCGGTATTCACATATCATACCCAGTTAGATTCTTGAATTACACTGTACAGCTAATTGCTTGCAACGGAGGAGATTATTGTCTTAAGAAAGATCGTTCGATCGAGAAAAGCATTTACTATCTACAATTAGAAATTGTTCTCTTGGGTTAAAAAATCAACAATCGCCACCTGGTTTTGATGCATATATGTATAATATATGCTAGAGTCTGTCCGATCCAATTTCAAAGATATTCTTGAATACAAATTAAACGAGTCTTGAGAGTTCCACTTACATGTAAAGGTACAGAAAACACTGAGGGTAATATGAGAAATTCTTGTTATCAGCATATCCTTCTTATCCTCATTTGGACAAGCATTAAATCACATTTCTTTCCATGTCATAACATAGACATTTAATTGTAATCATAATGCAATTGCCTTTAAAGTTGGACAAATTTGTGTTTTGTTAATTTGGAAACGAGACCAATTTCATATCATAAATAGTAAATGTTGAATTACCTTTAAAACATGGTGATTACAAACGTTGATGAGACCTCTTATATACCAATAGTGAAACTGAATTTCGATGGGAACTACATGTCACAAGGGAAAATACTTAGAACCACCCATTCTCTTTAGATAATACATTTAAAAATATTGAAAATCATTCTTGCTTATTCAATTTAAATAGGCAATGCTTATTTTTTTAAAAAAAAAAAGAGGAAAAAGAGCAATGGTCATGGAGGGTTGTATTTTGGAAACTAATATTGATATCCGTAATTAGCTCGACCTATTGTCGGAAATTGGAAATAAATAAAAGAGACATAAGATAGATTTAACAAATTAGGGAAATATTTTGTCAAATTTCTTCAAAGCCGTAGTAACCGCAACAACTTTTGAAAGATGAGTCAAAATAAGTGCAGGTCCCGATAAATGACCTGGCAGAGCAGCTAGAGATGCTCTGTCAGGTCATTTATCGAGACCTATATTTAAAACGAAAAAGGTACACGTCCTCGTTTATATTCAGCATTGTTTACATAAATAATCAAAGTAAAATATTTTTCTATATTTTTTTTCGTTTCGTAAATAAACACAATCAAGAATATTGATCACCAAATCCTACAATACAAAAAATCTCAACCATTTCCACAACAATACCTTGTAATGACTTTCCTAGTATTGATATCATTGAAGCAAAGAGAAGGAAATTCTGATGGTCAGATTACCTGAAAAGTGATCTGTTGGTGAGATGTGCGACACACCACTGTAAACAGTGTCAGCATGGCTACTGAAATGTCTGCACATTTCGATAGGCATGCTCCCACAATCCAGAAAAATCTAGGGATTTTCCCGTTTTCAAATCTGAAAAACCACAAAAAGACTAGGAAAAAAAAAAAAAAAGACTAGGAAAAAGACGCAGCCATAAATTAAAGACTATAAATCTATTAAAACAGACACAGGATCGACACTTCTCTCACCATGATAATAGTTATTGCACTAGTTTATCATATCTAATATTGTACAAAAATTTGTACCTTAGATGATGAATAAAGGTTATGTTATGTTATGTTAATAGCATAGATCTTGATAAATGACCTAGCAGACCACTTCTAATCATTAGCTATAGATGCTCTACCAGGTTATTCGTGAGCTATATTAATAATTATGTGCTGAAGCCTAGAACATACTTTTATGCGACGTCTCAAAAGTAAAATGTTTAGAATGTCGTCTGTACCATGAACTTCAAAAAGCAGGTAATGTTTAGAAAATGGTTGTGCAAACCAGGAAATGGAATCATGCGTTATACACCATGCTCTATGCATTTTCATGAACGTATGTAAAACCGTATCGTTGCTTGTCTTAAAAAACACGTTTGTGAATACTTACGAGCTTTTTTTATCTCAAAGAAAAGCGACCATATTCAATTTCATAAAGTAATTGAAAACCATTTCGGTTTAGGGTATTGTATGTATAAGTTTTACAAGAGAGTTTCCTTTTGATTGATTTAACAGAAATCCCGAACCAAATTAGAAACAATATCTCATGAAAAGTACGATGCAACCCATGTGACTGTTCCGTATCGCTGCTTTTCTTCGAAATACCACGTATCTGCAGCTTAAAACAAGCTGCAGATACGTGGTTTTCGCCGAAAAGCGACGATATGTACACATATGCCTAGTATTTAGAATAGTTGATTATCTATTTTCAAAATTCTTTCAACTAGGCCTACCAACATTTGAAATTTAGACTGAAAACAACTCTTGTTTGGAAAGGGTTAATCGGGATTTCTTTTACATCAATTCAATTTCTTAAAATGGTGTTTGTTTCGTATTTTGTTGTTATTTATTAGATGATAACATCAAACTTTTTGTTTGGTTACAGACTATCAATTAGCTTCACTTTTTGAAGAAAAAATAAATCAGATTCACCTAACAGTGCACCAACATTTGAACATTAATTTTATCATTTCAAAAACATTTTTTGCATAATCAGAAAAATGTCGTTCGTTTTATAAATTGACACTATTTTATAAAAGCCGTATTTGATTTCAGTTTTAAAATTGCATTGAATTTTTCGTAAAATTAAAAATGCTGTATACCCCTTAAAAGAAAAAAGAAGTAAATGAGAGAGAGAAAAAAAAACGACAAAAAACTTCTAATAAACAATCAGAAGTCATAAGTTTATTCAATCACATTAAAAATTGAAGCGTTGATATGATCTGTATATGATTCCAATGAGTAACGACAGCATAGGGGACGAATTCGGACTGTTTGACCCTTTCCCTAACAGCAAAAATTCATATTGGTCAAATTCTATAAGCATCTGTAGACGACAAAGTTTGTATTGATATGGATAAGAATTATGTGTAAACTAGCACAGAAAATAATGAGGAAAAGAGAAAATGTTTGTCATCATCATTTTTTCTTTTGCCTTAATGTTTTCTCAAGCATTTTCTAATAAGTACGCCAATACCATGGCTTATTTGGGGAAAGGGTTAATGTTATGCACATCTGTAAGATATTTTTGAATTGCATGTTGTAATTTTTTTCCCAAAATATTGTTATTTACCAACTACAATATTTGATCAGAGATGTATCCGGATGACGATAAAATGTTTGGAAAACGAAAACCGCAATTTCCCCTTTTTTGCAAAGCAGGAATTTTCTTAAACAATAAAAAAGTAATTTTGATCACGTGTAATAACAACAAAAATAATAACAATAATGAATTAGAATACATTAATCAGTAACTAAATCATTTTAACTCAAGTCCAAACATTAACATCTGTTGAGACTCTTTGATCAAATATGCTTCGTCAAGCGAAAATGTGCCTTCTGACTTCGACTCGATTTTTGTGCGAGATATTATAACACAAAACCAAGTCTTGTTAATATACTGATATGGGAAATAAAAAGTTGTGAAAAACGTAATACCACAAGCGTGTGCCCATAGGGGCCTACATTTAGAAGCTTTTCAGCAAAAATCTCGTAACTGCAGCTCGTTTTAAGATGCAGTCACGAAGTTTCATTGAAAATCGACGATTTACAAAATCATATTTAAGAGGTTTTACCAAAAGGGAGAGAACTTTATACTGACACGCAAAAGAAAGTGTGCTTTTGATAACTTTCTTTTGCGCGTCAGTATATTTCAAAATAATTTGTAATTGTTTAACATCCACCTGAGAATCAATTTGTAAGATTGGATCAAGATCAGACCGACACGAGTCGATGTTTAAACCCTTGCATAGGACACTTAGTCGCTTGACAAGTAATTCTGTAGATTTTTAACGTTAAAAAACTTTATTAGATATGTTTATTTTTGTTGTAAGTTTTCTTTTTTAAATAAATAACAAAAAATATATGATATTAGCGCTCCAAGGAATTTGTAAGTACAAAATGTAGATCTATAATTTTCACAGAAAAGTTACATTACTTTTAACGAAAATCCTACATTTGAAGAGAAATAAGATGATTGGCCTTTGTGGCATAATTCAAGGTCAACATGAATCTTGATCAGTTTGAATACGCACAGTCTGACCAAGATCCATGGTGTTCTCTTATGCGTTCTTAGTAAATTGTGGCAACTTTAAAAGAACAGAAGTAGTCATTATAAGACTTAATTTGCGCATAGTATCATCTGAGTCCAATTTCCAAGTGAATTGACTTTTTTAAGATGCTCAAATAAGCGTGTGTTGATAACCATGGACTCTTCCAACCTTGTTTTTTTATTTTATTAGTTTTGTGAAATAAAATGAGCTGGGATCTGGAAAAAGTGGCTCTTATTACATGGATCTAGATCGGCGTGTGTATCAGTATAGTACGATTATGATCCAAACCGCTGCCTAACAGTACGAAGACGTTCTGAGAGAACATAGCGGTTCTTGATCAGACTGTGCATAGAATCAGTCTGCTCTAGATCCACTCTGTTTTCAAATGCTGGTTTCAAATATTGTTCGGACCCTTTTTACATATCCTGGTTCAAATATAAATAAATTTTGCGTTGTTTTAACGTTTTGTTTATCCATTCCCACACAAACCGTAGTTTTGACAGAATACCGATGCTTTTCAACAAAAATCTCGTAACGGCAGCTTGTTTTAAGCTGCAACTCGAGTGCTTGGTGCAGAACTATTGTAACTACATTTTTTAAAAATTTTACAGGAGAGGGAAAACCTTTTCGACTTTCTCAAAGTTAAAGAGGAAAAATGTTATTAAAATTCTAAATATCTTTTTAAGTATACAGAATTGAAACATAATATTTGTTCATATGATGTATTCATTCCCAAAGTTAAAGGAAATTGCAAAAAAGTGAATTTCTGAAAAATATGTAGTTACAATAGTTTTGCACTGAGCCTTCGTGTTGTTATGAGATTTAATTGTTATTAGAGACAGATCTGGAAGACATTTCGATAGGAGAACAAAATTCTGATACCCATCATTTTTTCTCTATATCTGGACGCTTTTCATGCTCAAATATACCAATTATACACATGGAATTATACTTGTTTAAACCAAACAAGTCCTGGTTTTGACGTTCCTAATAGAAAGGGATTGGACAAGAATTGAGGCAGAAGAAGAAAATGCTGATTATCAGCATTTTCTCCTTTTGCCTCAATATTTTCAGCACTATTCTGTACACAGATCCTCTCTTTCTCGGGATATATTTTTTCGTTTGGCTGTTCGGTAAAGGGTTAAGCCATATTCAGCCTCTTTTCGTATAACCCTTTCCCAAACAAGACCTGGTTTTGACGTCCTTAATAGAAAGGGCTTGGGAAAACATTTAGGCAAAAGAAGAAACTGCTGATAACCAGCAGTTTCTCCTTTTGTCTCAATATTTTCTTAGCTATATTGTACACAAATCCTTTCTTTTTTCAATGTCCATTTAGTCATTTGCAGTAACTTTCAAATTGGACCATCCTAAAATTTTGTCCTTTGGAAAAGGGTTAAAATGTCACATAAAAACATGAGCGAATGATCATTAACTCGTGCTGAACAAATATCATTTTTTCTCATGTATTGTCTCCCTTGTGTGATTGTAGTAGACTTGAATTATCTCATCAATGTATTTTATGTATTAGATAGAGGCTGTATAGTAGATTCTACGCGATATAAACGTTCAAAAGGCGCAGCCTTTGAAAGTTTATGTCGCGTAGTTCTACTATACAGACTCTATCTGACTTAGTGTTCGTCAACCAATGAAAACATACGCTTCTACTGTCATATCGCTTCTACTGTCATTCTTCAAACCACGCCTTCGACCGGAGCTACTATCAAGCACATCATTTTCCCCAAAATTACATCATTTTCCCAAAATTTACATGTTTTTTCATAACTGCACAGGAAACGGGAGCGTGGCTATGTATATCCGTGACATACACTGACCGACAGTGTGTTTATGTGAAATATAGCGCCGAAATTTTCAAATACGTATACTGCATTTTCATTGGTCCAAAAACTAGGACGAACACCAAGGTATTTTCATCCATCGTTATCTAAAACACTTCATGTTTCTCAGGTCATCATCCATAGCAACGCAAATTGACGATGATATCCCTAATCAATTTCCGTTGTTACGGATGACCCCCCCAAAATCGACGAGGGTATCCTTCATTAATTTTCGTCATCACGGATGATGGCCGAAGATGCACGTTTTTGGTACCTAATGACGGATTTCCCGCAATAAGCCGTTGAGCCAGTTTAATGAAAACATATAGTACTTACTATAGATTATGATTTACGAAAATTAGCAAGATCCTATGTAACTAACACAATATCAGACTAAAGGCTACTGTAATTTTGTGTGCGATGGTTCGAAACTTGCAGGTTAATTCATTACGATTGGGAAACCAGGCCCGGTTTCTCGAAAATACTTAAGTGCGTTCTCATGCTCAAATCTGAGCACCATGCTCAAATCGCACGAAATCCACGTGAACTTCAATCGAATACCCTTCAACGTCGGAGAGTATTCCTTTGAAGTTGAGCATAAACTCATGAGTATGTACTTACGCTTTTTCGAGAAACCGGGGCCAGTTCTTACAGCCCAGATTAATCCATCTTGAGTTTTATTTGCTTCCTAGAGACTGTACAAGTACTCGCGCTCAAATGTGTGGGCCTAGAACAGCCTCCACTGAAGGTATCGGAAGCTGTTGCTCGCAAGGTCGCCGTTCTACCTCTCAACAATGGACACAACTTATTGAATAAAGAGTGGAAATGGTAAACTTTGATTTTGAACAGCTTCTTTTAAACGTTTCCGTGTCAAGGAACCACGTGACACAACATTTTCCATATTTTTCAATAATTATGTTAACATAATTATGACCGATTTGTAAAAATGTTCGAAGCTGAGAAGAGGGAAAAAGTTAGAAATTTTCTGAATTTGGTCGATATTTAAAACAACATCGGGTAGAAAAATTATTGTCGACAACCAACATTTTGCTTGGTCGTCAATAACGTAAAATCATCAGATGTTCCTTCAGCTTCTGCATTCAGCAAATCCCTGACGTTAATCCATCTTCTCTGCTTAAAATCGAACTCAAACTGGTAGTCCGTGACCCAGGAGGGCTCTGCAAGCACCACCACCCCCTTAAGGGCCGTCTGGGAGTGGTATAGAAATGTTCATTGGACCCCCCTGAATAAGAATTAAGATGTTAACAGTCGATATCCTGGGCTGCACTCGCCATTTTGGATAGTTTTCAAGATGGCCGCCATGAAAAAAGACAATTTGACTAGGTATCAAACATCAGCAGACTAACATTTGTGTTGCGTAGTAAGATACTATTTGAAGTATATTTGAGTCTGGAAAAGGTCAGAGATGTGTTCACATGTAAATAAGTGGCTAATTAGCCATCGCGTATGCTAGATTTTTTTTTCAAAATGGCTGCCAAAATCGCAAAATCAATAAAAACGTCAAATGATTCTCGTTTTTTATCTTTATGTTTTAAGGCTTAGACAAACATTTCATGAAGTAAATGGAAGCATTACGGAAAAGATGTTTGAATTCATTACCGTATAAATGGCAATAAAACACAATTAAGCACAAATCATCAAGTATATAATTTCGATATATCTTGTCATTATAATTCGTTCTTGGTGAAAAACAGCTCTTGTTTATAGCATTATTTTGATAAAGCTAATGTTCCTAGTAAATTATTAAATTGTAAATGATTATGATCCGATTTTTGATTACAGATAACATAAATACGCTTTCAAAATGGCCGCCAAAAAGAAATGTTCTGGTCTAAATGTTGTTAATATTATGTTTTAAGACTTATGTAAACAGTTCATAAAGCAAATGGAGAAACTGTTGGTTATCAGCAGTTTCTTCTTTCGTTTTAAATGTGTTCCCAGGCCTTTTCTATTAGGGACGCCAAAAACAGGTCTTGTTTGGGAAAGGGATAAGATTCTGGAACCGTATTTGTTGTAATTTTAACAATAATTTAGCTACAATACAAACAAATTTATGCCTCATAGTGTTTAAGGATATTTCTATGGACGTTTTATAGTATTTGGTGGAAAATGTTGAAGCAAAAGAAAAAAAATGCTGGATATCAGCATTTTTTGTTGCTGCTGTTGTTGCTTTTTTGTTTCAGTATTTTACAAAGTATCCCTTAGTATAAAAGTTATTAGCAGGCGATATTTAAGAAGTAATCCGTTCCAAAGTTGAAAAATGAAAGGGCTATTGGATTTGAAATATACTCCTCACAAAAAGTTTAGTAACAAAAGTAATTCTCTCAACATTCTTTTTATAGACGCGGATTTTTTTGCACCGATTAGTTATTTTGACAGCCATATCTATGCTCAAACACACCTGAAAGAATTCCCAATGATTCGTCACCAAAAAACAGCTATCATGTGATTAGAACAAACTGACCCCCAAAACATGCATGCAAAACGTGTCGCATATACAGACTTCAAACTTGGCATTAGCTCCGTATGTGCTTAAAGCGCGTCAATTTGACAACTTAGACGTCATTAACATATGAATCATGCCAAGACGTCACTTGACTCCATTGAAGTGGCTCAAATTGTTGGAATGCTACAGGGTGGGGCTGCTGCTAATCACTTTAATTTTCATCACAGTGTTGTCTCAAGAGCAATAACCCGAAACAATCAAACTGGACAGGTGACAGAGAGACCACGTTCAGGTCGTTTAAGAGTTCAACACCTTGTGAAGACCGTTACGGTGCAACCTTAGTCCGTAGGAACTGGCTCACAAAGCTCAGATCGCTGCAAAATGACCTTCAGAGGGTGTCAGACAACAGAGTCTCCACCCAAACCGTGAGGAACATGCTTCACACAGAATGTCTAAGGTCCGGGATACCACTTCAACGGATCCAACTTCCCCAAAAACATCCACGACAAAGACAGTTATAGGCTGCTGCACATCAATATTGAAACTGGCGGTAACTCGTTAACGTCACATACTCTTAACGGACGAGTCAAGATTCTGCCTTGATTCTAATGATGACATGACACGTGTGTGGAGAAACGGTAATGAACGGTTTGCCGACTGTAACATCGCTGAACAAGGCTAGTATGGACGTGGTAGTTTGATGGTCTGGAGAGGTGTTTGCCACACAACAGAGCTGGTTGTCATCATACGAGGTTCAATGACTGGTGTAAGGTACATGGACGAGATCATTACGACTGTTATCACCCTTTTGACACATTAAAGAGATCCAAATGTTATGTTAATGTATGGTAATGCCCGTCCCAATCGTTTTGGAATTGTAACTGAAGTTCTGTGGACCAACAACATAAGACATATAGACTGGTCTTCTTGGTATCTGGACCTAAATCCAATAGAACATACATGGGACATTACTGGAAGGCGTGTCTACAGTCAGCATGTTCGCCCACAGACTCTGGATGAACTCGAACAGGTCTTACAGACGGAAAAGAGGAACATTCCTCAACGGACATTCCACAGACGAATCTGCTTGATGCCAAGGTGTTCGGGCGTGTGCTGAAGATTATTGGGGCAATAACAGGTACTTGATGCTCGATCATGGACTAAAGTGGCCGGAAAACAACTTTTTTACACATTCTGAACTGCTGGCGAGTGACATTTTGCACCATTGTTTCGTCGGGACGCTTTTCAATGATCTGTAACTTTGTTACTGTTTGATGATTTTCCCAATCATTTAACGTAGTTTGTGTAATAAGACCTCAACTTTGTATTGTATAAAACAATAAATATTTGTGTAGCCTATATCTATATAATTATAATCATAGCACAGAAAATATTGGGAAATATTGGGACAAAAGAACAAAAAAAACCTGACCATCGTGATCATTTGCTTCCTTGTCTCTGTGTTTTCTCAAACGTTTCCAATTAGCACTCCTAAACCAGGTTTTGCTTAAGAAAGGATTATAGTAGGTCTAAAATAAAAGAAATCTCGGCATGTGGTCGAAGACATACTATGAATTATAGATAGGTCTAAATGGTCAGTTTATTACCACGAATACTGTCCCTAGAACACGGGTGGTAAACAGAGAAACTGGCTCCAAAAAGAGGTAGTTGCATAGAGCGAAAATTTGTAGGTCACGAACATATTTTCTAAAATTATTTCTTTTAAAGCGAGTTTTTGAGAAATCTGGCGATGCTGTAATATGAAGAAATGGTCGAAGTTTGTTGTGAGTTTTTACTTTCGATTTTGAAATGTTTTTCAACGATTATATTCAAACCCTGCTACTAACACCGTATATTCTCGTGCACAACAAACTTCGACCATTTCTTCATATTACAGCATCGCCGGATTTTTCAAAAACTCGTTGTAAAATGAAAAAAATGTAGAAAAATGTGTTTGTGACCTACCTTTGTATACAGATTTTAGCTCTATGCAACTACCCCAGCAGAGGCCGGATGTCACGAGGAAACGAAATACCGTTGACTCTTTTTGGAGCTATTTTCTCTGTTTACCACCCGTGTAGAAACAACAATGTATTTTTCGAACCCACTGTCCGCAGAAAAAAACATAGATGAGGTTATGACGAATAAGTAAATACTAGAATAGTCCAGTCTTGATACCATGGCCCAAAGATCAGATTTACCCCTCTTTGGCCCCTTATGGGGTCCCAAAGGGTGACAATTCAATGAATTGAACAATTTAAAGAACCATCCCATGGGGATGCTTCCAGTAAAAGTTTGGCTGTAAAATCCATCCAAAGGTTCTTGAGAAGAAGACGAAAAAGTAAAGTTAACACATGACATATGGCCCCACCCAGACCCCTACAACCCACCACTATCCTAGCAAATCCATTTCTTGACCGTTCTATTTTTGTAGGCTACAAATTTTGTAGTCCTTGCCTCAAAGACTCTAATTACTAAATGTGAATCCAATCCCACTGCTTAGATGTGTCAAATTTACCCCTTTTGGTGCCTTATGGGGCAACAAGGGGGATAACACAATGACCTTTACAAATCTGAAGCCCCTTCCTATGGTGATGCTTTCTACCAAGTTCAGTTGAAGTCCGTCCAATGGTTTTCAAGAAAAAGTCGAAAATGTAAAAGATTAACACATAACACACCCAATCGCGACCCTCGAGACTGTTTGCAACCTTTTGCCGCGTTGGAACGTGGTTGCAACATGATCTCGAGCGTAATACAGTGACCGTCATTTTGAAGGTGAAAGTAGACGCGCGTAAATGACGTCATCAAAACAAATCAATCCTTTAGCTAACGTTATAATTCAAGTGAAATATACTGTCAATAATCGGTAAATCACATCAATTATTCTATCCGGTAAAATTTTGTCACATATATGAGGATACAGAGGACTTTAGAACGCTGTTTGTTTCAAACATTTTTCTGGCGTAGATTTAAATGGTTGTTTGGTCTGCTTCCGTTGTTATTGACCTGACTACCGTTGTTATGCTTGCGGAGAGATATGGGCAGGATCGGCTCATGGCGGCTACTGTAATACGTTCGAGGGAATCTTGAGTAACGATAAGATCCGAGAATATTCGAATGATAACACACCCATACCCCCGCCACTAGCATGACCATTTTTTAACTTTTTTTTTTTCTTTGTGCAAACTTTGTAGTCCTTGTCCCAAAGTATCTATATACCAACTGTGATGCAAAATTTTACGGCCAATTAATGACAAGAATATTTTTAAGATTTACCCAATTCATCCATTTTGACCCCTTGTTGGTGCCTTGTAAGGCCCCAAGGAAAAATAACAATATGATTTGCATAAATCTGAAGCGCCTTCCCATAGGGATGCTTCGTGCCAATTCCAGTTGAAGTCCTTCCAATGTTTCTCAAGAGGAAGTCGAAAATGTTAAAAGTTAACGCACGACGGACGACGCACGACGACGGACGAAGATTGAACCAACCTACAATTGTATTCACACTTGGCGGATTTATATCGATTTTCTTGAAATCGCGAAACGACGCCTTGCGGTTGTCCTGCTGGTTGTTAATCATGGAGTAACAACCAATCACACGTCGCGTTTAAAACGCATTTGACGTTCTTTCGTCCATTTTGATGACGCCATTAACGCGCGTTCTCTTTCGTCTTCAAAAATCAAACATATTGACATTCCACATTAAGGTCACCGACCCGTAACACAACTGAACAAAAAGATTTAATAGATTGTATACCTACATTTGTAAAGAAATTTGTTTTCTTTGAATACATTTTCAGTTTTAAAGCTACTATTTCCCAGATTTGGACCCAAAAATTGTCAAATACAAACGAAATGTACACTTTTTAAGCTTTATATGACCTGATTAAATGATTACGAGGAACTATTGAAGCAACGACTCATTTTTTCGCAATTTGATACCAAATTCATGAAACGATGTCGAAAGTAGGTCAAAACAGTAGGACATGCGACTTTCTTAAATGACGTCACAACATACATGATGACGTCATATTGAAATTTAAGTATGAATCTCGTTTGAATCATGGTCCGCGCTGTATGCGCATGCGCAACAATTTGAAAATAATTCTAACCACATCAGTGATGGGGTTGAATTTAGGCTTGGATTCTCCCTAAATTCAGCTATCTGTCTTGTAATTTCGGCTCATTCTCTGTCTGAATCGCATATTATTAACCATCCCGAGGTGGTCAACACAAAAGTTTTGCATATTTTTTCAAAAAATTTCTTTTTTTGCAATTAGACCATCTGTTACCGTCGCCCTTTAAAGTACATGCTTTTAAGTATTTAAATTACCCACCAAACCTCAATGTAAATTCCTAAACAAAAGGAAGAATGGCCTTGATGAATGATTAATCGCGGGTTTGTTTCATCTTAAAATCAACCAAGCTGAACGAATCAAAATTGAAAGAATTCGGTGACCATTTTCTTTGAGAAAACCAGTCTACACGTAATTGTACCATAAATACTATTTTTGAGTTGTGATATAGAAAAAAGTGCATTCATTACATTTTAGACCAACTTGGATCCAGATCAGTCTGTGCATACGCATTAGCTGTAGCAAAGAAAATTAGGAGAATGTATCCTTATAAGACTTTTTGATCAGTCTGACCGGTCTGGAACGTTCCATCGCCGAATGTTTACGACGTCACCCGAATAATTCCGACGTCGCGCGAATCTCATTAGGATGGACAACGTTAGGAGAAAACTAAAACTTAAATTTAGTTTAAACATATTTCATTACCATTAAAATGTACATGCATATGTATCAAGGGCGGATCCAGGATTTTTTTCCAGGGGGGGGGGGGCGGTGTTCCAAGCCCAAGATTTTTTTTCCAGGGGGGGGGGGGGGGGTCCAAGTCCAAATCATGGCTTAAAATGTAGTAAATATGTAACGTTACACCAAATTCATAAAGTTAAAATTTAATTTTCGGTCAATGCCAGGGATCCGCACATGTGTATTTTTTTACAGCAATTGAAAAATCAACAGGCAAAAGGGGTAGGCCACAAGTCCTAGCAACTTAGATATGGCCATTCCCTTAAACTTAAGTCCTTTGGGAAAGTGTTTAGAGTAAATATACTTTAATTTTGATGAGTTAGGTATACAGATTTCTCACGCAACCTTCATGAATAAAATAGCTTGGTAATGATAGCACTTTTATTTTCTTCCAATTTCTCATTTCATTGGTTCGTAAAGAAGGACGCTGACATTGAATTAGCAGCCTTTTCCCAACCAAGACTGGGTGTCGAGGTTCTTAAAATGAAAGGCTTTGGAAAACGTTGACACAAAAGAGTAAGATACTGACTATCAGCAGTTTTTCCCTTTTCTTCAATATTTTTTAGTATATGTATACAGACTTCTCACGCAACATTCATGAATAAAACATCCTGGTAATGATGGCGCTTTTATTTTCTTCCAATTTCTCATTCCATTGGATCGTAAAGTAGGACACTGACATTGAATTTAGAACCTTTTCCCAACCAAGACTGGGTTTCAATAATCCCAAAATAAAAGGCTTTGGAAAACACTGAGACAAAAAAAGAAAATGCTGATCAGCATTTTATCTCCTTTTCTCAATATCGTCTGTGCTATTTTGTACACGAATCCTATTTTTATTAGCATTCATTTGTTGTCTGCAGAATCTTTTCAATTGTAACCATTATACCTTTGTCGATTGTGAAACGTTTCCACCAATCATTAGATACGAAACATTTCATGAAATTCTGCCTCCTTCCTAGACGTTTTCCGTGACAACAGAAATTGTAAAGGGTATCCGAATTTGAAAAATCTTGAAAGCCGGGTGTCAATCTCCATTGCAACGAATGTCGCCAAAGTTGCATGAAGTATTAAAACTGAAATTTGACATTGTCAAAGCCAAGATTCAGACTCGAAGGTCGTCCATCCTGCATTACCACATCAGGGAATCACGTGACAGCAGTGACACCAGCACCACCTGTCGAGTGTTTACGAAGTCGCACGAATAGGATCGGAAACATAACGAATGCTAACGACGGCACACGAATGGTTCCGACGTGGCGTGAATCTCATTAGGGGCGGACTATCTTACCTTAATCCGAGTTTTCTAATATCTAAGCTGAAATGCCAGGCCCGTAGAGTGACAGCTTGCAGATTCGTACAGCTTGCAGATTCGTACACTCGGCGGTTTCTGGCCTCTGGTGCATTGAATATGCTAAGCAATGCCTGAATGGTTGCTCAATTAACTACTTTTGTATGTCCTTTGATCAATTTTGGTGCCAAAGATTGTGTGTTTGACACCTTGAGCGCGATGCAAACGATTTTTGTCGTACTTTCGAAGCTGAATTTTCACTGAGTTGCAGTTATGTTTATTAAAAATAAGCTAGCCGAGTCATTATAAAACCTAGTCAGGGCAGTATAATGTGAGAAAATTATCCTATTTTATATTCCAACTGCTTACATTGATGTCATTTACTCCAATGTTTACATTTGAATCGATCTTCTGACCGTTGTCATTTCGGCGACGAAAGAGTAATTCCCCTTTAGCTGGGACAGTAGTTTGTTCATCCCAAGGTCTTTTCATACCCAATATGCAAATCTTATATAAATATAAAATAGATATAATTTTTGGGGTTAAAATGTAATTTTATATCATATTTTGATATTTAAAATTAGCCAACTGTTCCATTCTGTTCTATTCTGTTCAGTCCATACCCGTCGTCTTCAAAACCTTGAAAGTAAGTCACTTTTCCACAAATCATGCTGAAATTTTGCATGCCGTGATAAAATTGGTTACTTTTTAGATAGATACTGATTTTTCATCATTGCTTAGTGTAATTTTTACAAAAATGTGGTGTACGAATCTGCAAACTGTACCAAGTAAAATTTTATGACTTTTATGATGGTTGAATAACGATGGTTCCCTGACAAATCGTAAGTGCTGAAATCGAAAGTAGGTCAGCAAAAGTATCTAGGAAGGTGTATTATTTTGTCTGCAGAATATGAAAAGAACATTTGCAAGTGTAAGAGTTATATAATTTATAACCGTTCAAAACTGTACGAATCTGCAAGCTGTCACTCTAAGCTCAGGTAAGATTAATCTGAGTTTTCTCTGATGAAATTCGCTCTTTGATAAGTTGATGGCGCTCATTTTGTAAATGAGCGCCATCAACATATGAAAGAGCGAACTGAGTTTTCTCTGATGAAATTCGCTCTTTGATATATTGATGTCGCTTATTTTGTAAATGAGCGCCATCAACATATCAAAGAGCGAATTTCATCAGAGAAAACTCAGATTAATCTTACCTGAGCTTACGGGCCTGGCATTTCAGCTTAGATATTTAAGATGTACATAGTTTGAGACAGTAGTTTATCCCATTATCTAAAACGATACTTGACTTGTCACAAACCGATCTGATTTGGGCATAATGGGTAGTGTTACTTCGAACTAATTTCAACTTGTCAGCGCCTATGAAATGCGAAATAATTTATTCTTTGCTGTGTAAAATGAAGCTTCATGGACTTCAATAGACAATTAGGTGCTTCGTAGAAACTAATATGCTAAGACAATATTCTATTACAGACTTTACAGTAAATGTGCGGGCAGAATAGAGGAAACACTACAATTCTTTAAATATAATAGGCTATAAATATTTCCTAAACATAACCCTGGTTTTGGCGATCCTGTCAACAAATTATTCACATTCACAAAGAAACAACAAAAACAACAACAACAACAAACCCAAATGGAGAAAATTACAATTTCCTCCTTTACCTCTGCGTTTTCTTACCTATTGCTTAATCGAAGTTACATGTAATTTGTTACTGTTTAAATTTTATCTCCTAAGCTCATACTTTTTCATTGCTGGAAAGGGTAAGGCGTAAAAAAGGTTACGAAGGCTAAGCTAGAGCAAGAGTCGATCAATGATATAAGGTAACATAGGGTGGAAGTATCGGCTGACCAAAGGCCAGCCGTTAATTAATATTAATCACCATGGTTACGAGCGTAAATAGTCACCAATCATCTTCAACAACTATTATGTATACAGGTGAATAGGGGATCATTAAATGTCGACTGTATCACCCTATATTAATCAATTATTTACCAATACAACATGTTTTCTATATTATTGCCTTTATTTGGCATCGTAATATTTGGTCTGTATGTTGTGTAAGCTTCCTCCTCAATGTCCTCATAGTTGCCACCTGTGTTACATATACAAGCGCGGATCCAGGTAACCCCTTTTTTCGCCAAATTCCAGGGGGGTGGGGTGTCAGGCCCCTGTCCCCCCCCTGGATCCATGCAGATACATGTTATACCACTGACCCCCCCTCTGGATCCGCGCATGATATATGGGAAAATAGATGGGGGAGTGGTCAGATCTTAATAGCACAACTTGTATTCGGTCTGTATAGATTGAACAAAACAATGCATTTTTAAGACATTTAATGTTAAACATAACAATTATCTATATGGCATTTTCGTTAATCAAACTCACAAACAATGTAGAGTAATGAGCATAAAACAGCCTGGGGTGTATATAGTCCGGAAGCGTGTTTTTTAGCGCAAGAATTATAAGCAGCTCAATGGAGCGCCATTACTCTATACTTCTTGTGGAACACTCAGTCATACTGGTTTGTAGAAACGATGTAGGGGAAACTTGCCGAATTGTTCCTAATTCTCCATGATTTATAGACCGTGGTGTTCCGTATGTTCTGTTCTTTAAACGTCATAATTACATCATAAACGTCATGATCACGTAATATGTATATATGACGTCGCGCTCGATGTTGACGTACAAACGAAAAAACGCCAGACCGCTCCTTTTCAAACTACCACCAGAATGTATAGGATTAATACAATTTTGAGAAATTTATATCTTTGGATTCGACAATGGTTTTCCTTGTGAATGCTACCAACGAAAAATATGTTTAAAGATTCAAAATAGTTTTAATCTTATGCGAAACGTTCACGAACGTCACTAAACGATAAGGTAAGATGTAACCAAATTAACACAATCGTGAGTGAAAATGTTTCTGAAAATGACAAAATCAACGCTTTTCTTGTCAAATCGTTTACGGACTGCCGTGAAGTCATCTCTTCTATAAGTCAAAACAAGTTTTACAGAAAAAAGGCACAAAGGACTGAAATAATGCACGATTAATAAGTATAGATAAAAAGGTAAGATTCTGATTTTTGATTTGGATTCATTAAAATATTACGACAAAACAGAAAAACGTGTCTTTTATTGTATAAATTTTGATTGCTGAGTTTGAAGTACATTGTTTGTAGTTTTGAAAGATATAATTTTTGGTGGAGGTTCGCACTTTAAAACTTGTAAAAAATTGAACTTTTTAATTCTAGCGACAATGTCACACACGCCGAAAAACACACTTAATAGTTTAATATGTAAAATTGAAGAGATATTAAAAGTCTTATTAGAACATTTTATTATAAATAAATACAACAACATAAAAGTACAAACATATGTAAATAAGGAAATATGCATTTTTGAGAAATTTGATTGTTTGTCGAGAAGAAAAACGTTCTTTTGTAAATCTAGCGAAAATGTCACAGTGTCCAAAAACGTTACGCCAACGTTACGCGCGAGGGCTAAACAAAAAGTCCGTAGAATTTCCTCATAACTTTATAACCTTTCATTCGATATCTTTTATTTTTTCACGGAAGCAATTTTATCATATTATTAACTCTCTGATAAAATATCTCATAAGTCTCAATATATGTAAACGATATTTTCTCTCCTAAAAAGGGTTAAGGAACGCAACCTCGTAGCGTGCCGTAAAATCATACTAGTAAATCTTCGCAAAATGTTTATTTTTAAAAAAACTTGCTCGAGCAAAATTTCTGAAAGTTCATTTACCTAAAGAAGGTCATCCTATAAGATACCTGAGAAAATTTCAAGTCTCAATGCTGTAAAACAAGGATAAAGCTAGGGATATGGTACGACGTACCGACATGGAAAAACGAGTAAAAACGGCAGTTTGCGGAGTGAAGGAAATTATTCGGTGAAATTAGCTTTTGATATTTTCGGTTCATACACCAACCTAAATGAAGTTAACTTTAGAAACATTGCAAGGCTAATAACATAAAAATCACGGTCTGTAAAAATGACATGTCTTGTTTATACAAAATAAAAAGAAAATTTATTTAAAAAAAGACAACCCAGTTGGTAAACTCGCAAAAAAGCGTGAATAATCTGCGACGTTTGTCAACGACGTCGTATAAAAAATCTGTTGCTACATAAATATGATAGAAAGTATATTAAAACATTCCGAATTTTTATATGAAATATCAAGTTCTATGTTAATACGATCAGCTTCACATGGTCATGGCGGATGAGGAACACCAAAAGTAAAATATTAGAAAGCAATAATGATTTTGAAATCCGTAGCAGATATTATTCATGGAAAACATTGAAGAAAACGAAGACAATAAAAATGCTCATTTTCTCTCAATAGTTTTTATGCTATAATATGCGCCATACATTTCTATTTCTAAATAATTCGGGTTTTCTTCGTTTCAACTTAATTTCGTCTACTATTTGGCCTTTTCATGAAAGAACAGGGTGGAAAATGTAGAATCCTGACGTAAATGGTGAAAAAAATTAAAATGAAGCAATATTTATAGCCTAGTAGCAATGCATGCTGTAAGCGTTTTCAACTTTAGTTATATTGCATACATGTGACGCACCGAAACAGAATCAAAACCGGAGTGAAAACACGAGAACAGTTGCTTTCCGCTCTTTCTTTGTACCTACTGTAGCGACGTTGCAACATTGAGCGCGACGTCTAATAAGATATGGAGCATTAGATACACCTCGCTTAAGGGGGGGGGGGGGGGGGAGGGGCAAGCTAGGCTGTCGAAAATGCAAATGGCACAATAATTACAAACCAGAAATAACACGAATGTAATTACCAACCTGAAGGGGAAGATCGCTTACGTCCATTGTTAGCACTTATCAAGCTTTATTAAGTATTAAAATCCAAGTCAATTAATAACGTGCAGCCCGTTTTTATTGTCCTTGTTTTTGTTTTGTAACGGCTACATATGCCCAATCTTCAAAAATCAATTACGTCAGAGGTACGTCATCTGTGCTCAGCGAGATTCAACACACCGTACAACCGACTGCGTCGAAAGTTTGCGAAGACAGATTCGGCATCTGATGTCATGTGCATGGTAGGTCAAATGAATTTACTTTTATAAATTAACGAAAGGATCTTTGGTATTATAATAATAATAATAATAATAATAATAATAATAATAATAATAATAATAATAATAATAATAATAATAATAATAATAATAATAATAATAATAATAATAATAATAATAATAATAATAATAATAATAATAATAATAATGCTTGATGCTGTAGTGACGACATAAAAACAACGTACAAGATTATGGCGTACCAAATGGGTCAAAAGTCTGTTTAGAGCGTGCACGCATAAAATATACGCGTCGACGCATATATTTCAACTGCTCGCGTAAATTTTATGCGTCGACGCGTAAATATGTGCGTCGACGCATAAAATTTACGCGAGCAGTAACGAAAAATATGCGTCGACGCGTAAATTTTACGCGAGCAGGAGTAAAAAATGTGAAACCGAGGCTGGCCAATGGGAGAGGTGGTTAGAAATATTTCTCTTTATACCATAAAATTGATGGATGAAACGAAGGATCTGATTGGTTGATAGATAAAATACGCGTCGACGCGTATATTAACGTGAGCAGTTGAAAATTTACGCGTCGACGCATAAATTTTCAACTGCTCGTGTAAATTTTATGCGTCGACGCGTAAATTTACGCGTCGACGCATAAAATTTACGCGTCGACGCGTATATTTTATGCGTGTACGCTCTAAATAGACTTTTGACCCATTTGGTACGTCATACAAGATGGTATATATATCTAGCATGCGGTCGTGTTTTGGGTTCAATGCCCTACTGATGGAGAATTAGTCCTACCGACACACTTTTCTTGGTATAGACTTCAAGTTCAAAGAGCTTTCTTCTCAACAGTTGAGTCTGTAAGTCTTTCATCGAGAAGATCAAACGAATTACGTGCGTGCAGACTTTGCACTTTTAGTTGTTCTTCATTTAATGAGCCTTCAGTGGCCAATTGATGTTCAACTTCAATAGAGAAGAGAGTGGGCCCAGTTTGGGTTAATTCTAAAACGGGTTAATTTATGTTTTGAGGTCGTTGACCTTCGCGGAGGCCCAAAAACATGTTAACGTCCCAGTGCGAAGCACGAGATATGTACTAATATTTTGTGGGTCTCTGTGAATAGTAAGGACCGAAAAATAATGTGATTTGACACTATCAATGCAACAAACTCTACGGTGATTGACAAATTACCAAAAATCTCTTAATAAATGCAAACAAATGAACAGTGGTGAGAGCAAATATGTCTATCATTGTTGTTTTGTTATTACTTACTTCTTACTTACTTCTGTGTAGAAACCGTCTATAGGCTGTTGGCTCTTTGGTCCTTTTCTTTAGTTTCTGGTCCTCTGTTACTCGCTTCCGGCCCGATGGTTAATCGTCCTTGATTTCTTTTGTCTTTAAGCATGACGTCAATAAAACGACGTTACGTCCTAATTCAATGTCATGAGCTAACGCAACTTTATTGACAAAACAAGCTAAGACGTTGAGAAATTTAACGGAAAAAAGAATGATTGTTTACGCGTTACGTGAATAGGAAAGAATTTTGGGCTAAAATAAACTGGGTTTACCGTTATGTATTGATAAACCGTCAGTGTCGTTATGAAATCTCGTAACTACGTCGTAGTTTCGCGATTTTATAACAGCAACTACGGGAATACTATTGTTTGTCCGAAATTACGTCATGTTTAACTGTATCAAATCGTTCTCTATTTTCTGAATAATATTTTTATTCCCTTTCCCAACAGGTTCTTCTCGTTGATGCATTCATATGACGGACCGGATATATGTGTTATATGCATTAATGATTGCGACTGTTTTGGTAAGCATTCACGGATTGCCACCCATTATTTATTAAAATCACAAAACACTTCGTGAATCTTCGGGTGTCATCCGTAGCAACGGATATTGATAACAGTATTCCTCGTCAATTTCCGCTGCCACGGATGACACTTAGAACTGATAAGGGTATCTCTATCTAATTTCTGCTGTAACGGATGACACCCGAAGATGCGCGAAGTGTTTGGTATCTAATCACTACAGGGACATGACCGGAATTTGCCATTATCTGCCTCTATATAAATACTGCACTCAGGCATCATATTGATGCCGATTCTACCCCCTTGTCTCCTCAGTGTAATGATGGGTTTGTATTCCTTAAAATCAGATGAGACAGGTACTTTATTGCAGACAGCCATTGCTGAGAAAAGGCCCTGCATTATGTTTTATTAATGCCAAAAGGAATACCTATCAACAAATAATAGCATTACCTCGCGAATTTTCAGTCAATATTTCTAATTACTGTTTATCTCCTTTTAGTCTATTTGGACAGCCAATAACACGGTAACTATGGCTTGAATATGTGGAAGTAACGATATTTAGTACGTTAACCATTTGATGCATACCGTGTCATAGGAAAAGTGGAGCTTATGGGTTGGTTTGGGACTAACGCTGCGTCAACGAATTTTCATTCATTTTGCTGCGAAAATAGTAAATTAACATTTCTCAAAAGGTTCCCATCTCAAAGTTGCTGCAAATGAAAAACAGTTCGCCCCAATCGATTTTAGACAAATATGTTTAAATTAATCTAACTAAATGAATGCTGATAAGGCCATAATTAATATATAATAGCTGGCAGAAAACATTGAGGCAAAAGGAGAAAATGCTAGTTATCAGAGAACGCCTCTGCATTCCAATCTTTGATTCAATTCAAGAGATATTGGTCCACAAGAATGCATAATCCATGCAATTTTATCACGTTCGAAAAGTTAAACAGATCTTCATTTTTGGGGGTTTAATTTTTCTTATATATGTCATTTGTTTCTACTTCTCTACTTCGTTTAAGGATTTCAAAAACGACAAAAATATGTTTTGTACAAATTGAAAGCCAACAGTACGACCAATCAAATGGTAATTATGAATACATTTCTTTTCTAAATTCTAACAAAGGAAATCCTAACTGGAAAGTAGAAATGTAATCTTCTCAGCATTTCTCCTTTTACCTCAGTATTCCCCCAAAGTTCATTTATCAACAACGTCATAACCATGCAATGTTTACGCATGGTCAATTGTTGTTTTTGTTTTTCAAAGTAATCGTGTCTGATCTAAACTGCTGTCGATCTCTTATTCAAAATGTAATACAAAGACTGTAGGCTCGACCCCATCCACTCCAGTCTTTCGAATGAATCTCAAAATCGAAGTCCATCTTTCCAGTTTTCTACATGGGACAGTCTTAAAGTTTGCTTGGGAAATGGTTAATGAACCTTCCACAAAAAGCATGGATTTGACTTTTCTAGTAAAGAGACGAGAAAACATTGAAACAAAAGACAATATTCATTAGATTTTACCTTTTGTCTCAATATTTCTTCATTGTACTGAATCCTATTTCACAAAACAAAATACATTTTGTCTGCATCATCTTTCAAACTGGGAGTCTAGACTTGCACCACTTGGGAAAGGGTCAAGAAAGCAGTCATTACCAGAGTTATCGTAATTCAAAAAGGTCCCTTTTGCTGTGACACAACATCCTGATGACGTGAGAAGGCGGGTAGCCGTGATTGATTTTTAGCGCCCTTGTTTCTAATCGAGTGATGCCTGCGACGTAACAATAGAACATTATTACGGACATATCATCTCCGAATACTGTCGCCGATTTCCACGGAAACCAGAGTCCATTTGATTTGTTTACTCAGCAGTCGAAAGAATTGTTTCAGTAGTGCATTATCGGTGATAAAAACCAAAGTGAATCTTTAACAAGAGATAAACAGCAAGTAACACTTGCATAGTTTGTTTTATTTGGTCAGGAGTAATAAATTGCTCGTATTTTGTTTAGTTGCACCCATAAAATCGTATTAAAAAGTAACCGAGAAATTATGTAAGATGAAATATTCAGCCATGGAGTACAACGAAATGACTTGGACCTAAACTGTTAAACCATTTTATATGAAAGTAAAGGATTATTCAAATACGTTGAAAATAAATAAAAGTTGTAAATAAAATACAAAATAACAAAGGAAGATATATTTTCAAAGAAACATATTTCGTCTGTGATAAAACATTAATTGATAGAATATATATAATTCGTTTCTAAGGAAACGAAATACTGAATTATATTGTGATATTTGTGGACATTTGGAGGTAAAACTGACATTGCCTTGTGCCGATATATCTGTGATATTATAGAGTTGTAGAAAATATTCATTTACATAAATAAAAGATGGTACGGAGACACGTAACAAGAACAAAGGTAAGTTATAATTAGGTAAATCATAATGCACTGTAGTCGATGTACATCTTCAACAAAATTAATTCTTCAAGTTAAGAAATAGAAAATTTGTTAAATATCCCTTTCCCAAAAGGTCAAAAAATAGGATCGCCTAAAGTCAACGATGCTGCAGACGACAAATTCAATTGAATTAAATTTATAAGTACATGTTTTTGGGGGTTTTTTGTGTAGAATACATTGATGGATTTCTTCATTTCCACAATGTTTTCCAAAGCCATTATCTTTATGGGGCGTCAAAAGGCGTCACTGTGTGGTAATACTAGCATAGAAGATATTGAAGGATATTGACAAAGTCATGGTTATTAGCATTTTCTCCTCTTCGCTCAATGTTTCATCAAACATTTTCTATTAGGGACGTCAAAACCATCTATTGTTTTTGGGACAAGATTTTAACTCGAATGAGTGTTTATATCAAGGTTAACCCATTACCAAAGCACAAAATTTTTGACTTGTCCAAATTCAAAGATGCTACAGACGACAATTTCAAGTGAATGAAATTTTGCTTTTATGGTATTTTTGGGGTAAAAAACAGTGTGGGAAATGAAGAAATTGCTTGTTACAAGCGATTTCTTCATTTTCCACAATGTTTTTCAAAGTTATTAACTTGTAGGAGTCAAAAAAGGCCATTGTGTGGTAATGGGTTAAACATTAGGTCGTCCCCTTGAATTTTATCTCTTCCAAACAGCAAAAAATTAATAGCCCATTACAGACATCCACTTTAAAAAAAAAGATACAATGGACAACAGAATTTGCGTTGCTGGTGTTGCGATTTATGTGCATTCTAGCACAGGAAATATTGAGAGAAAGGGAGAAATTGCAGATGGAGAAATTTGTTTTCGTCCTGTTTTCGTACAGTATCAGTTAAATTCTTTATTCCTCACATCCAATTACTTAAGTGAGTACCCGCCATACTCTCCGATTTATTTTTATACAAAGACCCCGTTCAATTCCTCGTTAATTCTGAGAACTTTCCCGAAAACTATGTGAAAGTATTTTTAAAAAGAGACTTTACATAGATGCTTTCTCATGAATTCTATTTTAATCTGAAAGAGCATAAATTCCGAAAATTTCAAGCCAAAGTATTGTACCGTTTGTGAGGATGTTTTTTCTTAAAATTTAATGAATTGTAATAAAAACAAACCACGTACGGTCCACATATAAATGGAATTTGGCATTTTCGTCTTAACTTTTAAAGTGTTCTCTTTTTTTGTCTTATAAGCAACAATTTAAAAACATGAAAATTGATAGCATTTAAACGCATTAGAATAGCCAATCATATCATCGAAACATATTTTTTAAAAAAATCAAATGGGAATGTAATATCTTTGTAAATGAAAGTTTAAGAAAAATCCATGAACGTGTTTGTTGATAGAAGTTGGTGAAAATATATCTTGAGAAAGTGAAGTGATTAACACCTTGTATTTCTACTTATTTCATTTCGAAAAATCGTTTTCTTAAGCTTTTCGTGCATGACAAAAATGCGTTTGGTAAAGTGTAAAACGCCGTTATCAAAATCATAGCTGCAGTGCGAAAATTGATAGAACTAATCTCTTGAAAAGTATGGAAAATTGTTAAAATGGAAGTGACTTTTGAGGAAACACCAAAATGCAGTACTTCAGATTTCGACTATTTGCTTTAGCAGATAAAAACACAAGGTCAAGTATACTCTTTGCCAGTCAACCCGGTCCTAGTTTTGATTTATAAAGATAGCTTAATGAAATCAAATTGATTAAAAAATGACAATGCTGAATACTAATTCCAAGGAGCGTCCAGTCCCAAGTTCATTTTTGAGATGAAATTCATTAAATTAATGATCAGATTAGGTTGATTTTTAGAAAAACGGATGACCAACAATGTTGATGCGTTTCCTTTTCCCTCTATTACCTTTAACCCTTTCCCGAACGTCAAAATTTTAGGGTGATCAACTTCAAAAACTGTCACAAATGACAAAGTGGATGTTATTAAAGATAGAATTTGCCTAAAATATGACATAGAAAATATTGAGACAAAAGGAGAAACTGCTGGTTATCAGCAGTTTCTTCTTTTGTTTCAATGTTTTCCCAAACCTTTTCTATTAAGGACCTCAAAACCAGTTCTTGTTTGGGAAAGGGTTAAAATAAAAGTCTGGGTCCAGATCATCCTGTCTCAACCGTTGCCTGAATGCAGTCTGATTAAGATCAATGCTGTTAGCTTGGTCATGATCAGACTGCAATTAGATATAATGTTATACGGACACATGGTAGTCGAAAATGATTTCATGCCATGTAAGATCAATGCTGAAGTATTAAGATAGTCCACCCCTAATGAGACGCTACGTCGGATTTTTCGTGCGAAAATTGTTAGGCTATATTTAAGGTGACCATGGCAAATATGGAACGCTTTTTCAGACTAATGAATGTTTCTTTCTAAAAATGACGTCGAGCCAATTATGCGTACATTCTAGACTACGTGTATACTGTTTATATAGGATTGAAATACTTTTTTCTGTGTACTACTTTTCGTTTGAAATAGATCTAAATCACATTTACGTGTTGCACGATGCCATTACAACTTTTAGTCTCTAGACCGACGTACACTCTTAACCATTGTAAAGATGATCCCTGAATATTACGTTATTGTCTTGTCGTTTAGCAAAATTGAATTGAACCGCTGACGGCAATAATAGCAATGAATCTTGTGTTAAAATAAACTTGGTTTTTCGTTAGTTTTTTAATAAACAACCGTCGGCGTTGATATAAAAAGTCGTAACTACGGCTTGATTCAAGCAGTAGTTACGAGATTTTATAACAGCACCTACGAAATACAATTGTTTGTCCGAAATTACGTCACGGTTAACTGGATGAAATCGTTCCATATTGCAATATGAATTTTGCATTCATAGAATTATAGTGCATTAGCGCGAGCTATTTCAGGAATTTTGAGACAATGGTACTTAATAGCTTTTCTCTGTCCTTCTCATTGTTTGAAAAACTGGCTTCAGAAGGGTAGTTAAAACCAGGATTTAAAAAAAATAAAAAAATGCTATGTCATCAGGGATTTTCTTCCTCCTTTAACAAAGGCCTATAAAAGGCCTCTCCCCAATTAGATAAATGCTCATTTCCCCCCATTAGTGGGAGACATGTTCCCAAAATAAGTGCTTACATTTGCATTTTAACAACAATATCTTCTTTAAAATTCATTTTGTATAATTCACTGCTAGTTTTCTTACATACAGTATATGGGGTTATATGACATTCAAATAGTTATTCATAAATCAAAGTACTGAAAGTACTGTTGGAAAGCAAATTTGCTGGTTATGTCTAAAGGCCTTTCTAGTTGTTAGCAACATGAATTACACGGAGTTGGATAAAAGTAATTAATTGAATTTGATTCTTTAGAAAGTTACAAAATACAAATTATGAAAGGATAATGTCTGTTCCATATCAGCACAATATACTGAACAAAAGAGAAAACTTTACGCTGCAAGATTTCTTGTTTCTGAAAAAGTATCGAACTAAAAGCCTGATTTTATTTTTACAATATTTCCATGGCATTCGGCAATCGTTTTGTCGAAGTTTCATTGCCTTGTCTCCTTTAATGTCAGAGTTACGGCCCTTAATGCATTTACAGCTAATTTCATCTGATGCCACATACGCGCGATAAACGATTCATTATTTTTACGGAATTGGTCATATCCGGGTTGCCAAAAAACCCACAAAACATCTCTCTTATCACTTGTAGCAAGCTCTAAAATAAAGGTCTAATCTGTCAATTTTGTGAATTACCCCCCTTTGACATAAACAAATAGGGAATTTAAAATGTTTGATATTCATAAATTGCACACCTGAAAAACGGACCCCTGTCACACTTAAAGGGTCCGTTTTTCATCCCCATAATTAAGATCAACAAAACGTTTAGTGTTTGGCACAACCAAGTCAATGAACGATGCGAAGCACATTCATTTGATTTCTTTACTCGTTGAATTTAGAAGAAATATGACAAGCAATGTATGTGTAAAGTTTTAACTTTTGTTCAGTATACTATGGTAGGTTCTATAAAGTTTCTATGGAAAATCCAATTGCCGAAAACATAGTGCTGTTTTAACCCTTTCCCAAACAAGACCTGGTTTTGACGTCCCTCATTAATATGCCTTGGGAAAACATCGAGACAAAAGAAGAAACTGCTGATAACCAGCAGTTTCTCCTTTTGTCTCAATATTTTCTGTGCTAACATACACACAAATCCTGTGTTTATCACCACCATTTTGTTGTCTGCGGGAGCTTTGAATTTGAACCACCCTAACATTTTGTCGTTTGGGAAAGGGTTAATTCATTTCGGGCACTAATTTTCAATAAAATGTTATAAGGAAATGATGTAGAAAGCAAGAAATTGGAAGGCATGTGGTCTTGGGTCCTCTCCAAACAGGGACTGGGAGAGCAGAGCCTCCTATCCGGGGGCCGAATTCTCCCAGCCGAAAACGACTATAAGGCATTCTAGCACTCTATATGTTCTCCTATACCCAATGTCATGTTCTGAAGTAGGTTTTCTTGTATAATAGACTAGTGCGACAGGTCACGGTTCATAAATCTATTTGATGTATGACGTGAACTTTTGCAAAATTCGGTACAATGGACAAGTTTCCACTAAGACCCCCCCCCCCCACACACACACACACACAACAGCCTCCGGAAGTCGTCCTTACAGGCAAAAGGCGAAATTTTTAAACTGGGAACGGTTGACTGTAAATCAAATAAAATAACCGGCTATCCGGCTATCAACGAATTCATTCAATTTCATAGTTTTTGTTCCACTTAAAACTTCTCTTTATCACTGTATATTGAATGCACGTGCGCTTAATCGCTGTATATTGAATGCACGTGCGTCGTCATCGATTTCTCCGCATTTTTTGGGAGCCTCGTTTTGAAAATGTCGATTTGTTACTATTTTTAGTAACAATTCACATGTATAGATGAAAATAATTGACCCGGCAGAGTGACCTTAACTGTGCACAAAAGTGGAAAAGTTTATTGTCCAGCTTAGAAGGGAATGGTCCGTCGTAGATTTACGTAAAAGCGTGCACTGTATCCGTTATAAAACATTTTGCCGTCATGTGAAAATAAGATTTTATCTAATCTTGTCAAATAAAAATGTTAAGCTACCGTGGTCAATTTGGATCGAAATTTTCAGTAAAGCTTGTCATTAAAATATGCGTAATCTCCAAAAAATGATAATATTTAAATACTGTTCACATCCTGATCATACCGTACAGATGACACAGGCTGACCAGGATCGGCATTTTTACATATTCAGTTAACCAATTACCATTTTAAGATGACGCGACAAATATTAGCTGTAAATAACGAAGCATGCGAAGTGTTCGCCAAATCACGAGGGGTTCCGGCATACCTATCACCCCTGGACGATAGGTCTGCTGACCTTTCCGCTTGGTCTGCTCTGCCGGGTCAAATCTCGCCGTCTATATACAATGTTAATTTCCCATAAACCCATTGTTTGCCTCTGGAAGTTAATCAGAGTCTTCTCTGATGAAAATTCGCTCTTCGATTTTTGGATGTCGCTATTTACATCAGAGCGCTGTCCAATTCAAAAACAAAAGAAAATTCCGACACAAGTTATGTCGCTGTGTCGGAATTTTCTTTTGTGTTTGACTGGGACAGCGTTCCGTTGTAAATAGCGACATCCAAGTATCATCGAGCGAATTTTCATCAGAGAAGTCTCGGATTACCGGAAGTGTTCTGCGGGTACGGACTAAAACATAAATGAAAGGAGTCTATACCCTAATTAGAATGCATTTGATCTCTGAAAACTACATATCTTACTTGCTAAAACATGTGTTCCGTAACTACTTTATCCCTTTCCCAAATAAGACCGGGTTTGACAGCCCGTAAAGAAAATGTTCGGGGGAATATTGGGATGAAAGAAGAAACTGCTGATAATCAGAATTTTCTACTTTAACCTCGATATTGTCTTTGGTATTATCTACAAATAGTTCTAATTTTATCTAGGTATATACCAATTTTGTCGTCTGCTACGGCTTTTTTTTTATTTTGACCAATCTGAAATGTTTCTATTTGGGAAATGGTTAACATACCAACAATGTAAATTGATTTGATTCTATGTATGCCTATTCATCTAGATCTATATCTATAGATTAAAAAGTTAACACCGTTTTTTAAACCAAGTGGTGAAAGGATTGCTAGTCTGATTTCTATGCATTTTGAGCATATCATCACATATTCTGGTTTCCCAGATTTCTACTTTCGCTTTGAAATGCCTAGCTACACGCGAATACTAGCAAGGCCTATTAGACAAGATGTCTATGTCATTAACCCACTTAGTTGATCAATCAATTATTGTGAACGCGATTAAATGCATGGCTTATCGAAAATCATTGTTTAGTTTCGGACATCAAAACGTGTAAGAATTTGGGCATAGAAAAATTCTAAAAATAGACGTGTCCTAGTTCCTATTTTTAACGCTTGAAGTGGGTCGCATATTTCATAGTTCAGTAAACTTGACTGACCCATTTTCAACGAAAGATATTGGACTGGCTATTGAACCGTAATGAAAGCAAATTACTACGTGATCGTTTCTCCTCTTTTAACACATGTTTAATTGAATGTTTTATCATCGGTCACACAATTGAATATCTTATGTACAACTATAGAATTCAGTATTGAATATTCGAAAGGTTGTTCTTGTCATTGATCTTTGCTTTTGATAGAACTATTTATAGTGAGGAGGACCGGGAGATGTTGTGTGGTATGCAGAGAATGTAAAAGTGCAGAGAATCACGACTGCAATGAAAAGCAAATTTTGCAAATTTGCCTGAAGTCCGAGCATTTTAAAGTACCGTTATATGCACTATCGCCTGTTTTCGTAACAACGGAAATAATTGAGTGTGCTCAGATTACCGGGATATATTCTAAACAATATCTACAATAGTCCCAGCCGAAAATAACAGTGACGTAGGCTGATGTTTACTGCTGCAAAACCAATCAATTCGTCTGATTTGCACCGTTACAAATACGAACAGAGTTGATTGGTTGTCAAGTAGTAAACATTAGCCCACGTCACTGTCATTTTCGGCCGGTAGTATTGTAAATTGTATAAGGAGTAGCAAAAAAAAAAAAAAAAAAAAAAAAAAAAAAAAAAAAAAAAGGAAACACACCAAAAACAAACCAACAACAATAGTGGAAAAAAATTAAAAATTTGAGAGCAATGAAAATGACTACCATTGAAATCGTCTACTCGCATCATACAAATTTCGTTCCATAACTGGTCACTTAGCGAATTACCCAGGTGTTACCTTAATTCTTCTCAACTGTCCAGGAGGGCACGCTTAAATTGTCCCAAAATGAACAGACCAATGCCTCTTCCCAAGTTTCTTAAGAAAAAAGATAATGGCTTCGGAAAACATTGTGGAAAATGAAGAAATTGCTTGTGACAATTTCCCATAACGTTTTCAACCCAGAAAGACCAAAAATAAAATAAAATTTCAGTCTCTTAAATTTGCCTTTCTGTTTTGTCATCTAAAGGGTTGCTGGAATTATCACTCGTCACGGCTCATTTGTTATAACAACGCAGAATCATCGTTACAATGTGGCATTTGTGTGATTACATGATAACATTTAGTCATTTTCTTGATTTACTGCTACAATCGCTTCCAATGATGGCATATTACTTTTTCTTTCCCTTTGTCAATACGATGACAATTAAAGGGACAGTTCCACACATTTTCTAC
Organism: Fragum sueziense; assembly: GCA_963680895.1. NCBI lineage: Eukaryota > Metazoa > Mollusca > Bivalvia > Cardiida > Cardiidae > Fragum > Fragum sueziense. The sequence continues at coordinate 29,139,025 of OY804597.1, forward strand.
AGTTATTTTTCATATATATTTTTTAAGATTCTTGTTTTTGGGATCTTTCTATAAAATTTAACGTGAACTCTTTGTAATAATATTTGACAAGAAACGACCATTGAAATATCGGTCTGCCTGGTAGTAATGAAAATATGTTTAAAGACAGTCAAATAATTCGACAGTTCCTCGGCTCAAACGGCCATTGATTTGACATTTATAACAGAGGTCGTTCGGTAAAACATCGCAAAAAGAGATAAAAATGCTGATGTCTAATGCTTTATCCTGTCTCCTTTATATTTTGTATTCTTTAATTATATAGTAAACATTTACACCGATTTGTTATAGTCTTTTGACTGCTGGCTTTTTCTTTCTAAGTTTACAAAAGTCAGTTTTATCTGCCGTACAACGTAGTCAAAGGAACACTCGAAATTCCTCGCGATATGATTAGTCAATACTTATAAGTTAAATTACGTACGCACTTTGTCACTAAAATTGATATAAAAAAAAGTTATGACGAACTTAGGAAAATAAATGAATTTTGCCGGAAGGGGATCGTTTAAACATCGTTAAGTTTTCGACGTCGCCCGAATAATTCCGACGTCGCGCGAAACTCATAAGTGATAAACTACATTAATTACACATTTTTCTACGGTTGTTATGTATTAGATAGAGGCTGTATAGTAGATTCTACGCGATATAAACGTTCAAAAGGCGCAGCCTTTGAACGTTTATGTCGCGTAGAATCTACTATAAAGCCTCTATCTGACTTAATGTTCGACAAGCAATGAAAACATACGCTTCTACTGTCATTCTTCAAACCACGCCTCCGGCCGGAGCTACTATAGAGCGGATCTTACTGGAATTACGTCATTTTCCCAAAAAATACGTCATTTTTCATAACTGCACAGGAAACGGCGACGTGGCTATGTATATCCGTGACATAAACTGACCGGCAGGGCGTTTATAAATTCTAAAATATAGCGCCGAAATTTTCAAATACGAGTATATTGCAATTTCAAAAACTAGGACGAACACTATTATACACACATCACTCCAATCTCCGAGCAGAGTTGTCGTTCGTTACTCTCACATACATCTCTGCAACGGCCTGGGCGTATGAATGACAAGAATCTTGTCAAACCGAGGAAAACGTGTATTATTGCTGTTTAACTGTTTCATGTGTAACATAATAAAGTAGACAAAGAAATGATGATTCTGGTTACATTTGAAAGACACTATAACTGATGAAATAACCCATATACAATGGAACTATTTTCTCAAGCCTCCTTACCAATGGCAGGAATTTTGTGCTAAAAATAGACTAGGTTTACGTTTTGTTTTGATAGATCGTCGGTGTTGTTATATAATATCGTATCTACGGCTTGAAGTCGTAGTTGTGAGATTTTATAACAACACTTACGAAATACTATTGTTTGTCCGAAATACGTCACGGTTAGCTGGATAAAATCGTTCCCTATCAGAATGAAACGTACAGAAAATTTGAATGAATGACATCAATCTAAAAAAAAAAAAAAAAAAAAAAATATTTTCGTTGGAAAATGATATTAAATTTTAAGCAACGTGAAGTATGACATATTTTGGACTTTGGAAAAGAAAAATTATTTGTTATTGCCGTTTTGATGTGATAGAAAGTTACGTAATCTAGCAGATGATGACGCAATACTCTCTGAGTAACTACAGAGGTGAATGTAATGAATGAACCGTGTGCAAGAGAGTGACATCACTCATTATTTGGGGACATTCTATTTCCGGGTCGCAGTATCCAAAATGACTTCCGGTTAATTTTCTATGAACAACCATATTTACCGTGACTGTGGGTCAATGTAGGCGTATGGCAATGGTTCGCTGGGTACACTCTGAGAGGAAATGGGTATTATTGTGATGGTTTACTGTTTCACTTTCCTGTATTTCCCCCACCCTGTGGTTCGTCGTTTGACATATTAATGGTACAATATTTCATTACCAATATATAACAATTATATACAGCATACATCCTTAATCTTTTACTAAACAACAAAGTTTGAAAGATTCTTGCAGATGACAAATTAGATGTTGATAATAACAAATTTGGTGATCAGATTAGCACAGAAAATATTGAGGAAAATGGAGAAAATACTGGAGTTCAAAAGCTTTTTCTATCGGGGACGTCAGCACAGGTATAATGTATGTACTGTTTGGCAAAAAAGATTATGCCGTTACTATTGATAGTTTCCAAGGATGCTTCTGTGGAACTAGATCTACTAAATCATACATTTTTCCATCTTATATTAACCTGCACCGAATTTCGTGATAATAAAGGTACAAAAGTGCACCCATATAAAATTTATGGTGCAAATTTGTCAATAGATTTTCTGTGGGCGTCGAGTTTAATATCGGTCTCAAAGCGTTAATCGAATCATAACTCAATACATGGCATCGTTATTTATTAGCGATGTCATATGATGAAAAATGTTATCCAACTTTCGTCCATTAAAACGGGGTTATAGTGGAATCCCTCAGGAATTTGTAAAACATGATTGTAATTGAGGTTATTATGTGACAAGGATCACCATATGTTTTGTTTAAAGTGACATTTCACAGAAATTGTATTTTGTAAATTTTACTTTTATTTTTATTTGAAAGAGAATATCTTCTTGTGAAAAATCTAAAATTTTCAAGCCAAAATATTACGCCGTTTACGAGAAATATATATTTTGGTAAAAATTAAACAAATTGATGTAGGCCTACACATCAGTTCAGATATAATATTATTGAATTTGTCATTTCTGTCTCAACCTTAAGGACATGGTTTTCGCTTATTAGCAACAATTAAAGAAAAAACTAATAAAATTTGTACGCAATAGAACATAGACATACGAAAAGATGAAATGGGAATTCTATGTCTCTTTAGCCCGTTCCAAAACGACACGATTGCATGCACATAGTCATTTTTAACCCTTTTCCAAACAGCAAATTATATGGAGATCTAATTTCAAAGCAGTTGCCAACGACAAAATATGCTGAGTCGAAAAAGAAAGTGTGCAAAGAGAATAACTGGAATTTCTATCATAATGTTGAATATTGATATTATAATATTGGTATCAAATTAAAGATAATTCAATTGCTTATAAGTGGATGTTTTTTTTATTGTGTGAAATGGAATAATTTCTGATTTTTTAAAGACATGTGAGATAGGGGTCAATTTCAAAATTCACAGAACTTGCTGGCGATGGTGAGTAGATAAAATAATGCAATTTTCTTGGGATCTCTGCTTCAATTTCTATTGTGACAATGTCTTCAATGAATGACGGCAAACATGTGTGGCCTCACTGATCGAACATAACGTTTCAATCTATCGTTTGGAATATTTCATTGCGTTCATATTGCAAGACGTATTCCACGTCCTGCAACTTCTTTAACTGGACCCTAAATTTAGCGAAACTCAGGCGGAAAAGGTGTTCGGCCCTACACCACACTCTAGACTAATTTTCACGCGTCCCATGCCGATGACGATGTGCCTAATGCAGGCGTTACGTAAGATTTTGGCATCATGATAATGTGAAAAACATAATGGTCTCAAATCTCTTATGAGCCGTCTATCTGCATTCGCAAATTTTCAATGTTGCTTTCATATGCTTGCTATACTGAATCGCTATAAATGGTGTAGATTTGAAACGTTGTCGTAAGGGCGTCAACGTCATGTAACGATCCGGTCTAGTCATTGCTACATTCGGTTTATCAGACTGAAGCCTTTCAAAAGTGTATCCTCTCTTTTCGGACACATGATTGCATTCGCCTTATTTTATATAACGATGACATTTAAACGACAACGACACATTTTACGCCGGTTCAAGTCACTAGTAAAACTAACGTCTGAAATCTGTCGTGTTTACTAAGACGTAGCATCTTTGCTTATTCAGCATATTGAACTTTTATGTTTGATTTAGCTTTTATACACTTTGAATACAGATTCAAGACAATAAAGTTTATTATGAAACGTGTATTTTGATAACCAAGTGCAAAAAGGTGCTTACAAGGTTCGGTGATATACCAGACAATTTAATCCCCCATAGTTGCTTCCCATGTCAATAGACACGAGAAAGGTGATACGTTAACTCCCCGTAGTAGTTTGGTAAAGTTAATTGCAGCGGTTACGTAGATATATAATAAGGTAGAAGTATGCACACTTTCTTTTTTGACTCAGTATATATCTTGATAAAGATGGAATTTGTGTCTAATATTGCATGGAAAATATTGAGACAAAAGGAGAAACTGCTGGTTATCAGCAGTTTCTTCTTTTTGTTTCAATGTTTTCCCAAGCCTTTTCTATTAAGGACGTCAAAACCAGGTCTTGTTTTGGGAAAGGGTTAATATTTCCAGCACGCCATTTTTTTAGACTGATCTTAATTTAAAGCTCTTGCAGACAACAAAATGGGTAAACTTGATTTAAACTCTCTGACGATGTTCTGCCATGTTTCCTAGTTTATTAACCCGTTAGGCGTCAAAAAATATAATTCACGTGGGCAACATTTGAAGTTGAATGATCTTTAGAGAGCATAATTTAGAACTGTAGTTAAATAAAGAAACAAACAATGTTCTACTGCGGTCTATCGATGTTCAACCACGGTTCTAAAGGTCAGGCGAAATACACTACTCAAAAGCTCTAATTGGCCACCTCATATTTTGGTAAATACAGACTACAATTATGTTCAAACACCAGTTGGCATATTCATTTATCTAACAAAACAGTATCAAAACAATGACATCAGATAAACACCCCTACAAATGAAAAGTCACAAACAGAGGCAAATGGTGTAACTCCTTCAAGCAGCGTTCATCATTGCTTGTCATTGCTTTCTTAAGTATTAGATATAGGCTTTATAGTAGATTCTACGCGAAATAAACATTCAAATGCGCACAGCGCATTGGATGTTTATATCGCGTAGAATCTACTATACAGACTCTATCTGACTTAGTATTAGCTAGCGGTTCATTGGAGACGGGGCGTGACTATGTATAGACGTCACATAAACTAGCCAGCAGTCCGTTTATGCGAATTAAAGCGGCGAAATTTCAAAATATGCTACAATTCCATTGGTCCAAAAAGTAGGTCGGACACTAATGATTCTTTCACAGAACAGGATGCATTTCCTTGGGATTTTTTTTTTCTGCATTCGTGAGTGACAACACGATACAAATCGTCCAAAATGTTGCGTTATAGCAGATGGTTGCCTAAATTATCTTCACCCAAACCAATCATTCTTTATGGAGCTAAGATTAAACTTTTCAATGATAATGATAACGAATGCTTTGAATTTGGTTTGAAGCCAAAATGCGGCGGGCATCTATCAAATAATGACACAGGAATGACATTGTTGACAAGAACGATTTCAGGATATGCCTTGAAATGGCCGGAAAATGGGTAATTTTTAATTTTGCCCCGGTCGTACAAATTGCGCTGATAACGTTTTTCATGTAGATAGCAGTTGAAACTAACAGTGTAACTGGCCGAAAGGGTATACGGTGTTAATCGGCTTTGTAATTACAATATTATTAACATATCTACTTCCGGTTCTTTGAAATACTTAGAACAGTCCTTCTTAGACAGTATTGGAAGGACTGAAAATTCTAACATCATGATAATTATTGTCAAAGGCACCAAAAACCAAAATAGAAGATTACTTATGTCCTATTAACGAAAGAATGGTAAAAGACATTGACAAGCTCTCTAGCGTATCCTTGTAACTTGGTTTTGGAAATGTTTTCCGTTTTTCCTATGTTCTACTCTGTGTAAAGCATGATGTATCTAACATTTACGAGTTTTGAATAGCGCATTTGGTTTTTCGTGCACGTTTTACCAAAATGCGTTTTTCACTAATCATTCAGTTGATAAAGAAGAAACAATGAATAGCCATTTTTTACCCCAAGATATGGCTGAAAAATATAAAAAGTGAAATTATTATAATGATCTTTGAAGGCCAAGGTCAAATAACTTGAGTAAAATGTAATAAATTTGACTCAAAGTTTACACATATTTAGCTGAATCATATAGCTTAATCCGAATATATCATGGCAATTTATATTAGAATAAAAGATGTAGAGATGGTTTCGTAAAGTAAGTGCATGTACATAAAAAATAAGCAAAATCCGAGATTGACAGAAGAATGAGTACAGAAAATCAACAAACTGATATACATGTATGATTAAAAATACCTACAATGGTCTAACCTAAGTCCATTGAAAGGTTATACGAAATTTCATTTTGGTATTTAAAGTAAAAATATTTGCTTCTCGTGTCAATTTACCCCACCCACTTTGCCAGTCATTATTTTGTCGGCCTTTGAATTTAGACAGAGTTAATAATTTTTGTGGTTTTAGATAGAATAAAAATCAAGGCATCATCGTTCTCTGCCTTCTATGTTTTGTTTTCATTATAATGGCGGATACAATAACAGAGAGTATATAGATTTCACTGCACGTTGTCAAATAACACGTTGACAGTTGACAGATAAATAACAACAAACGATCATACGACTGTAATTAACACCATAATGTGTTACCCGGAAAAATCCATGACTATTTCAATGCTTTTAAACGAAATCTTCGTAACTGCAGGTTAAAACAAGCTGCAGTTACGAGTTTTTCGTTGAAAAGCAACGATTTATAGAAGATGATTCCAGTCCAGGGGACTTTTTGCCGTCATCTAATTAAAAAGGTGTGGCGGCGTTTTAATTATAAAGTTATATTTGGTGCGGGTGCGATTTAGGATCTTCTTGAAGCAGAATATCACATGGTAATAGAGACCAAACCGCGTGATAGACGAGGCTTTGAAGACAAAAGACCAAACATAAAATGTCTTGAAAAATGAAGTGGCTAATCCTTCAAATAGCTCTTCAAAAATGATGAAATTAGACTGATGGCCTCAAATTTGGCATACTTTCGGCTCACGGAACCGAGTTGTGACAAAGATTTTTCTAAATCTATAACAAGTAATTGTGAAAACACTTTTTAGTTAAAAAGTTGACAAATTCGCAATCGCGTGATCTATTCTGTCTTCCCTTTTCTACGAAAACTTAGGAAGAGGCAGAAGAGCTTCCAGAAACAGAGGAGTTCCATTCGATTTAACAGGAAGTGAAAGCTACAAACATATCACAAAGCTTCTATTTTCCGAATAATTAACACTTTTCTCTTCCAAAAGACCCAATCTGGCTTAAGGTCGGTTCACATTGACGAATTTTCTTACGATTCCTTACGAATTGGACATTCGTAATCACATTGCCGAAAGGTACACGTATTGTTACGATTTGAGCGAATTTAACGGACGGTTTACGTATTTCTACGACTAGTTTACGGGCTGTTTACGGATTATTTACGAATCAACAGGAGAATTACCGACTTAGTTACGAATGTTTACGAGTTCTTTGTTATTTTGTTGTTGTTGTTGTTGTTGTTGTTGTTGTTGGTGTTGTTGTTGTAAGAAAGACAACCTCGTTATTGAAAATCTGACATTCGACAAGACAACATGAAAACAACATTTCTTACGAACGAAATAAGCTTAGGTTGTACCAACAATTTCTTCAAAACAGTAACTAATCCTTCCCCAAACAAAATCTAGTTTTGACGTCCCATGATTTTGGAAAAAAAATGTGAGAAAAGAATGAATTGCTGAACAACCAGCAATGCAATTCTTTCTGTTCAGTCAGAATTTTCTATTCAATAACATACAAAGTTTTCACTTCTTACATCAATTAATTGTGTCGTCTCACACATAGTGTGGGGTCATTTATAACGGTTACCCCAGAAATATATTTATGCTTGATATATTCAAAGTTGTTCTCCGATGCGCGTTTACTTTTTTTACTTTTTCTATCTAATATTTGTCGATAATAAGTCAAATTGTCTTGGACATCGAACAACGTTTGAAGGACTTATCGTCAATTTTGAGCTGGGATGAAAAAAATGACCCCAGTGCATATAAACGCATTGAAAAAATGGGCTCTTGGTCCTCATTTTTTTCAAATTCAATTAGAAATCATTTGACGTTTTGCAAAACATTAAATAGTATTCCCTCTATCAATAATTTTATTTGTCAACAATTTTAACATGCTAAATCAAATCAAATCAAATCAACTATTTTTTATTGTTCATATCATGTACCAAATGATATACGAACTATTCACACATAAACAAAACATTCAAGGACTCACATTGCCTTTTTTTCAGCTTCTCTATCAAACATAACCCTAATCAGGCCTTTTGCGGAGCCTGGTCTGTTTTAGTACCATTCTCGGAATCTCATACCATAAGTGCGCTTTTTTAAACATCCCGGCTCGTTTATATTCGTAAAGTTATCGTATATATTCGTGAATCACACACGGATGATTTGCGAGTGATTTGCGATAAACTAAGAGTCATTTACGAATGAATAACGGGACATTCAATCCGTGGACATTCGTGAGAAAATTTTGTACATGCCAAAAAACTTCCCCGTATGAACACGAATCATTGCGATAGTCGCCGATTTATTGCGAGTTATTTACGAATGTTTAAGTATTGTTTACGAATACTTACGTATGCCTTTCCGAATGGACCACTGAAAACGAAATCTATGAGTATGCACGATTTTTTTACAATGCCATTTATTTTTTGTGTTGTAAACAATAAGATATTATCTCTATATCATCATTCAGTAGCTGACATTGAGAAAAAAGGCATTTCATCCTTACGAGTTATTTACGGATGCTAACGTATTGTTTAAGAATGCTCACGAATGGCCTACGAATGTCCAATTCGTAAGGATTCGTAAGGAAAATTCGTCAATGTGAACCCACCTTTAACTCTTTCGCTGCCAAATTTCCTGGAATCGTCCTAATTCCAGTGCCAAATTTTGGAAACTACATAACAGAGATTATCATTTTATAAAATGAAATAAAATCATTATTTGATAATATTAAGCGGAAACTTTTAGGAATTATTGCACATAAATTGTTTTGCCTAATTACATACTTTTTTCATGCAGTTTTTGATCAGATGACCTTGACCTTGAATGACCTCATTAAGCCATAGTTTAGAAAGATAGAAAGATTGAAAGATTGGCAGTCTTCTATTAGTCACTTATCGGCGATATTGGCAGCGAAAAAAAAAAAACCCAAAAAAAAAAAAAAAAAAAAAAAAAAAAACCAAACAAACAAACAAAAAAAAAACGGCTAAGCATTATAGGCACTATTGGAAAAAATGCTAAAAGGAGGCTCGAATCCACAAACTATTCGTTTTGTAAATTCCATAAGGTCACCCGATGACACGGTCAAAAATCAATATCGAGTGATAGACTAAATTATCTACTTTTGTTCAATTATGTTATTTTGTAAATTGATGCACCATTGTTGGAATACAACAGTGTACAGTCTATAATCCGGTCATGGTATCACAGTGCATGATCGCGTGACTCAGAATTTCCGATAATCTTCAATATCATTTTTAATACTTGACCAATTTGAATTCGGTTTGAAGCAGAGAAATTTGAAAAATGCCAGGAATAAGCTGGACGTGTTGGGTTTTTGAAAAATCAACTGATAAAAAAGTTATTGAAGATAAACCAAAATTTTGGTTTATCTTCAATGACTTTTTTATCAGTTGATTTTCTAAAAATTCAACACGTCCATCTAATGCGTGACGTCTGTCCACATTCTCTGCTTCAAATCGAATTCAAATCGGTCCAGTATTAACACAATTATTTAATATTTTCTGAAAATATTGTATCACGTGATTATCCACCGTGGTATTATGACACATGTTTACAGAATCAACAACACAATATCGAACTCCAAGCTATTGTTATTTTGAATGCGTTGTTTCGTATCTTGCAGGTGTCTCACACATGTTAAATTCGAACCAACACATAAAATTTTGTATAGAAAAAATATTTATTTTTTCATAAATTTTACTTTTATTTTTATCTGAAAGAGCAAATTTTCTTAATATGAAAATTCTTAAAATTTCAAGCCAAAATATTGAACCGCTTTCGCGAAATGTTTTAAAGTCGTATTTTTCGCTTATAGATCTAAATAAAATAACAACTTCAAAAAACTGATAACATTTCTACGCATTAGAATAACAAATCTTTGCATCAAGACAAACTTTAAAAAAAAATAAAATTGGAAAGTTGTACCCCCTTAAGAACTTTTCATGGTGTTTAAATAGGTAAAATCTGTAAAAATGTGCCACAATTTTCGTGACTGGACTATCGAAATGTAGAGGACCATCCGTGTGCCGCTTTTTTTCTCCTCTTTTTTTCGATTTCACAACAAAGTTCTAATATGGAATATAAAAGAGATGAAAAATGAGATTTTCAAACAATCAAAACAATTTTAATCTAATATAATTATAGCATGCTTGACAGAAAAAATAGTCATTTATACCATGGAGTTACGAAAGAATGTTTCAGCCAATCTGAACGCTCAGATTTTAATGAAACCAACAAATATTAAATCATATGGGCATTGTTTTGAAATAATGTAAAAGTGTACTATAGTATTGTAAACAGACTATATTTATTCAATTACGATATCATCGCAAGAATTCTTCGTAGGTAAACGAATAAAACATTTTTTTTTTGTTTCGAATAGCCATACAAGAATCATGCAAATTGTATACAAAAGCTTATTCGCCAAACTATTATAATTTTGCACGTGTTTGTTTGAATCTTGCAGGCGTCTGCGTATCCAATTCAACGTTTGAAAATTGGTTTTGACTTCCCCTTTTCAAACCAAAAAGCGACTGAACATCAAAATTGATGTCTAACATCCGAGTGTTCAGAAAGTACATCTGTTTCCAAGGATAACATTCGTAAAATGTGTGTAAAATAGTCTGCACATGAAAAAGAATTATTAGAACGACTAAAAACCGAGTTTTGGCCGTCTGTTGTCGTTAAGGTCAGTGCCATCACCCTGGAGACGATGACGTCACACGAAATGTCCCGGATGGCCCGGTCTTTTTTACTGGATAACCGTCTTGAGTTAATTATTGATGGACCATTTCTCAATTAATATCGCAACCTGTTGATTATTGCCTTGTTCTATTGAACTCAATGGTCTTTACCCTTTCCACAGAAAGACACGGGGTTGACGTTAAAATGTATGTGACTATGTACTTACTATGAATTCGTCTAATAAAATGTTTGTTCTATTCTGTGCTGTTTTGACGTCCCTGACCGAAAAAAGAGCGTTAATTTTGAGACAATTTTATTGTATACAATATAACAGCAGGATCGTGTATAATACAAGAAAAAAGTATTAGACCAAAAGAAGCAAATGCTTCTTTTGGCTTAATCCTTTTAACGTACATTATTATATGTGTACCATTTTGGTGTCCTATATTGTACACAAATATTTTCATTGTCATTATCAATTTTGTTATCTTCATCAAGAAAATCTGGCCATTGAATTGTAGTAGAGTAGTGATAAACTAGTAATTTGAGCAATTACTTTTTTCGACTGCCATTTTTCAACATACGTGCATGACATGGGAGGAAACGTTTAATTTTCTCATAAACTTTACAAATGCATATCAAAATCAAATTTGTCGAACTTTTGAATATCCCGGTATATTTCGGCGTCGTGATATGTGGCGTTGTGATAGAGAATGTAAACCTTTTATGTACATCGAATAAGTCGAACTGCAGAAATGTCCAACTTATTGCCTTTATCGAGATAATCAATGGGAAACAACCAGGATATGTAATTACCTTTCATATAATCAATGGGAAACAACTAGTAGATATTTAATTAACTTTTCTCCGAACTGCAAATGTCCGGGCTGGTTCAATTCCATGGCTGATGTAAACAAATCATGCTTATCATTAATGTGGATTTGTGTACGATATTACACAGAAAATATTGAGACAAAAGGAGAAAATGCTGATTTCTTCTTTTGTCTCAATCTTTTCTCAGCCCCTTTTCTTTTTTACTCAATGTTTTCTAAAACATTTTAGTAGGGACGAAAAAGTCTTGTTTGTGAAAGGATTAATGCTGAACCTGTAGTTTTCTGATTATTGACTCTGTCTATCAAATAACACATGTGACAAAACTATTTTTGTATTCTGTTTCTATAGAAACGGGGACAAAATATTGAAATGTACATTCAAAAGAATATTATTAGCTGATTCAAATATAGAAATTTACAATAACTCCACGATTGTGTATCTTCCTTGTTTCCAAAGTAATATCATACCATAACATGAAATGACTGACCTTGGCCGTTTTTTGTTCTCCCAAACACACGCATAAAAAGTTTGGAGAAATTTCCCCCTATATTTCAAAGGTTCTAAATATTTTGGATTATTGTCGAATAGAAATGTGTATGGATCTGGGAAAATGTCCCTCAAGGCTTTTGAGCCCAACGTGATTCAAGATAAGCCTGCGTGTTTACGCAATCTGGCCAACGTGATTCAAGATAAGCCTGCGTGATTACGCAATCTGGCCAACGTGATTCCAGTTAAGCCTGCGTGATTACGCAATCTGGCCAACGTGATTCAAGATAAGCCTGCGTGTTTACGCAATCTGGCCAACGTGATTGCAGATAAGCCTGCGTGTTTACGCAATCTGGCCAACGTGGTTCCGGATAAGCCTGCGTGTTTACGCAATCTGGTCAACGTGATTGCAGATAAGCCTGCGTGTTTACGCAATCTGGCCAACGTGATTGCAGAAAAGCCTGCGTGTTTACGCAATCTGGCCAACGTGGTTCCAGATAAGCCTGCGTGTTTACGCAATCTGGCCAACGTGGTTCCGGATAAGCCTGCGTGTTTACGCAATCTGGCCAACGTGATTCCAGATAAGCCTGCGTGTTTACGCAATCTGGCCAACGTGATTCCAGATAAGACTGTGTGTATCCGCAATCTGGTCAACGTGATTGCAGATAAGCCTGCGTGTTTACGCAATCTGGCCAACGTGATTGCAGATAAGCCTGCGTGTTTACGCAATCTGGCCAACGTGGTTCCGGATAAGCCTGTGTGTTTACGCAATCTGGCCAACGTGGTTCCAGATAAGCATGCGTGTTTACGCAATCTGGTCAACGTGATTCCAGTTAAGCATGCGTGTTTACGCAATCTGGTCAACGTGATTGCAGATAATCCTGCGTTATTACGCAATCTGGCCAGCGTGATTGCAAATAAGCCTGCATGATTACGCAATCTGGCCAACGTGGTTCCAGATAAGACTGTGTGTATACGCAATCTGGTCAACGTGATTGCAGATAAGCCTGCGCGTTTACGCAATCTGGCCAACGTGATTGCAGATAAGCCTGCGTGTTTACGCAATCTGGCCAACGTGATTCCAGATAAGCCTGCGTGATTACGCAATCTGGCCAACGTGGTTCCAGATAAGCCTGCGTGTTTACGCAATCTGGCCAACGTGATTGCAGATAAGCCTGCGTGATTACGCAATCTGGCCAACGTGATTGCAGATAAGCCTGCGTGTTTACGCAATCTGGCCAACGTGGTTCCGGATAAGCCTGCGTGATTACGCAATCTGGCCAACGTGATTGCAGATATGCCTGCGTGTTTACGCAATCTGGCCAACGTGGTTCCGGATAAGCCTGCGTGTTTACGTAATCTGGCCAACGTGATTGCAGATAAGCCTGTGTGTTTACGCAATCTGGCCAACGTGGTTCCAGATCAGCCTGCGTGTTTACGCAATCTGGCCAACGTGGTTCCGGATAAGCCTGCGTGTTTACGCAATCTGGCCAACGTGATTGCAGATAAGCCTGCGTGTTTACGCAATCTGGCCAACGTAGTTCCGGATAAGCCTGCGTGTTTACGCAATCTAGCCAACGTGGTTCCAGATCAGCCTGCGTGTTTACGCAATTTGGCCAACGTGGTTCCAGATCAGCCTGCTTATACACGCAGTCTGATTAAGAATCATGTTTTTTCTCAAATATCATTTTCAAAACTCACAGCAACACTCTAGAAGCAGCATGGAACCTGATCAGACTGTACTTAGACAGAGAATGGTCTTGAAAAATGATTGTCTCAAATGATACAAGGAACCTTATTCCAGATTTCATTTCAGTTAGATTGAGACAGTTTTCGTAGTTTAAGATGACCTACATGTGGTCTTTAAAGGACACAAAATTAGAATTTTAAATATTCATGTGATCATTGTATGTTTAATTACAATTCCATTAAAATGAAAAAGTACATTTTATCAAACATTTCTAAGTCATGAATTTCGTGACAAATAGGAATTGTTCGTTTCTTTTGAAATAGTTTCAAGTTCCTTCGAACCAAACAAACTTTTAAAAATTCCATGAAAACGGTGTGTAATCACGAATGGCAACTACTATACAGTATGTATAGTTAGATAATTTTGTGGCAAAATGAGTGTTTGGGTATTTTCCGAACCAATTTCTATTATAGACACCACATTCATTAATTTGAGAAAGGATTCGAGCGTTCATTTTGTTGAACCCGATCGCGGCCAATACCCCCATGACAAAAATGACACCCATCAATGGTTTGATATCGTGAACCTATGTGGGCGAGCAGCTGGAGGCTCGGTTAGGGTGTTGGGGTAGAACTGGTATGATAAACTACAGGAATTCATGGTAAGATGATCCAGTCTCCGCGATATGACCATAGCAGTTAAAAACGGCGTAAACCCCCAACAAATTCAAACTCAATTTAAAGCGATCAGTGGCATATATCTAACCCATTACCAGACGGCGAACTTTAAAGTGACATTTCACATTTATTTCAATTTTTAAAAGTATGTCTTGATGTAAAGATTGTTTATTCTAATGAGAAAAAATGCTATCAGTTTTTTTTTAACTTGTTATTTATAAGCGAAAAATGCGCCTTTAAAGTCGAGATGGAAATGACAAATTCTATATAAATCTGAACTGTTGTCCACAACAATTTGTCTAATTTTAGCTAAGAAATATATATTTCTCGTAAACGGTTCAATATTTTGACTTGAAATTTTCAGAATCTCCATAAGAAAACTTGCTCTTTCAGATAGAATAAAAGTAGAATCTATGTAAAAATAATTGTGAAATGTCACTTTAAGACTTGATTTTATTTAAAAACGTTACAGACAACACTTTGGAATGAACGAAACTTTTAATTTTTTTGTCTCTCTGTTTAGATATCATTGTGCAAAGCAATTTCTTCATTTCCCATAATGTTTTCCAAAATCTCCATAATGTAGAGGCTTCAAAATGTGCCAGAAATGGTTTAAGGTAGTCTATGCCTAACAAGATTAGCGCGACGTCGGAATTACTCGGGCGACTTCGAAAACATTCCACCGCCGAATGTTTACGACCGCGGCCGATTAAGTTCGGATACGTAACGACGTCCCTCGAACCCCCCCCCCCCACCCCCCGACGTTTTATGAATCTCAAAAAGGTCGCATTACATGTACATACATGTATTCTCATTCTCAGCAGCTCGCTCTCATATTGGCCCACATCATTATTTGTCGTTTGGGAAAGGGCTAATGACATATCATGTCATTTTGACATGAAATGTTTTTTATTCACATCTCGTGATACTAATCACTTACAGTATTTCCAAGGATTCATGAAAAGTTTATAGCGATGGTCAAACACCCTTTTTCGATTAATGCATGGCCATTTATTTATGAGAAAGTAAAATTGAGACTTCAAAGAATAGCCCGATAAGGACAGTGATAGATCACTGTGAAATTAAGGGGGAATGCTCCAGTTTCCTAATTTTTTTCCCAATAATAGAATTTATTCATATTTTGTATGTAGAAATTATATGTTATTACAAATTGAAAAATAAAATAAAAATGGGTGGTCAGCGATCTTGTTTGAATTTTATTGGCATTCGTATCACATAACCCTACATCGAAAAAATGCACACTTTGTGGCACCTGTCCAAGGTCACTAAAATGCTAATAAAAAGCTGTATATTCATCGTTTAGTCCCGAAAACGTCTTACATTTATTACGAACAGAAAATCCAAAATGTGTGCTATTGTAAATGCGTAAATGTATAAAACAGCATGCTCACGTGTTCGGTTAGATCAAAGAAGCTGGAGTGTTTTATGTCAAAATTTGCATATTTTTGGAAATATTCCAAGTTCTACATAATAGAATTTGATAAAACTCCCTCGTTGTATTAAGCAACATGTCCTGGTAATAATTCAAAAAGAAAATGTATAGGTCAGCGCACTTATTAGTGAATTACGCCAATTTTTATCAGCTACACATGAATAAAATGACGCAAAACAGTGGTAACTGCATACACACTTACGACTGTCTTGCTTTAAATATTCGATTTTCATCTTGAGAAAATCAGTTTCGCATAATAAATACACTTTTACCGTCGAAAATGGTAAATTGTAATGATGTGTTATATTATTGAAAATCTAGTAGCGAAACATTTTGGTACGAAACATCTAAATTACTACAGTAATGTCCGAGTGTTCCGAAAAACTGGAGCATTCCCCCTTAAAATTTGTTTTTGCGAGAACAGCATGTAAGGCTCAAAATTTCTCTTAAAAAATTTGAAAGCACTGTCATTAAGAGGCAAACAGTAGCGAAGCACATGCATTTAATTCAAGAGTAGACAACAGGCGGGATTTTCTTGACAATGATGTCACTCGTGACTTCTTAGAATCTGGATAATACTTAAGGTATACGACCCATCAATAGAATCATAAAGATACATAAGTAACTATATATATTTAAAATCAGCATGGTATCCCGCGTCTAATTGCCAATTTTTATCAACTTTGATCGTTTCGTTAGTGAAATTTTGATAACTTTATATCTTGCATCAAGGTCATACAAAATCATGAAATGCCAAACATCCCAAGTGAACTTTTAAACACAAAAACTGCATGATTAAAAGCAATAAACACAAGTGTTTGCATCTAATCAATAGCTTATATTATCCCCAACAATGGACTAACAAGTAAATAAATAATAACCAGCAACAAAATATTTTTTTTTCTTTTGTAATACATGGCTACCATACTTTCGACAGGCTTTTCGGACGAATCTGAAACAATAGTCAAATTTAAATAACATTAATTCAAATGATATATCAAAATGCATGGCACAAAAGGAAGATCATAATTTTCCTATGTGTATATTCTTTCAAATAAAGTAAAAGTTAAACAGTTTCGCCGTACACAAGTTTAAAAAAAAATCACTTTGACTAATACACCCCCTTTTTTACCACCGCCCAATTTCTTAAGGAAAATGGCACTCTTTGTTCATTATACTTAAAAGGACATTTCATTCCAATTTCAATTTTTTAAAGTATGTCTTGATGCCAAGATTGGTTATTCTAATGAGTATAAATACTATTGGTTTTTTGAAGTTGTTGCCAATAAGCGAGAAACACGCATTTAAAGTTGAGACATAATCGATAAATTGCATATAAATCCGAACTGTTGTCCACAACAATTTGTTCAATTTTAACACAAAAATATAAATTTCTCGTAAACGGCGCAATATTTTGGCTCGAAATTTTCAGAATTTTCATGAGGAAATATGCTCTTTCAGATAAAATAAAAGTAAAATTTATGACAAAAAATTCTGAAATGTCACTTTAAATAAATTGTTCCATACGAATCTTACAGGTTTTTTATTGTTTGTATTGGAATATTTATATATTTGTAAATGTTACTATTAAAAACCATATATATATAAACAAAAATGTTTATAAAACAAGAGTTGTCAGTGGACAGGATAGCTCAACGAAAAAGTGTTGGATTGTGAAATTTCATAGGATGAAAAGAATAAAAAGTCTACCCAAATAGAAATTTGAAAGGGTAATGAATCTTTACCCAGTCTTTATCCTTAATAAGGAATATATATATATATGTTTGACCACAAGCATGTGTGCAAAGTTTCAATACTTTAACAATGGTAGAAATAAAAATGTTACAAGTACATAACATCTGCATGTAAATCGTTAGCCAAACATGCCTATGTCGAAAATTGTTAAAATGCCCCAGAAATTTGTGTGTCTGAGTGTGAGTTGAGGACGGTAATATCATCACAAGAAACATTTTGGAAAAAAAAAATAAAGCCAGGAATGTTGTAGAAAGATAGGTCTCTGTCAAAACTAGGTCTTGTTTGGGAAAGGGTTAGGTGAACAAGCAACTTTTAAATATCAGTTTTCTGATGTCATGTTTGAATCATGTTTGCTGCCTTATTAGTAGCTAAAGAGATGGAAAAGACGAGACAGAAACACAAAAATATATAATCAAATAGAAATTCTACAGAGAAAATAATTACAACTGCTTGTATCAGTATTTGCTTCTTTTCTCTCATTGGTTTCTTTTTTCACGCAAACCTAGCGTAGAGAAAGCATCAGTTGGTCTTATCTTGTGTCTAGTTGTTTGGGAAAGGGTGAAACAGAAAGAAATGGCAAAGGTCAAGCTTACCCTTTCCCAAAGAAAAAGCCCAAATTACGGTAAACAAATTGACAAGTTATGTAACGAAATATTTATGGTGCGAATCATCCTCCAAATAGTGACATATTACGTCAGAGGTACGTAATTCTGATTCAGGGGAG
The DNA here is from genome assembly GCA_963680895.1 of Fragum sueziense. NCBI lineage: Eukaryota > Metazoa > Mollusca > Bivalvia > Cardiida > Cardiidae > Fragum > Fragum sueziense. Next base: position 29,157,553 of record OY804597.1, read on the forward strand.
ATCACTGGGTGCGCTGTAGTTTGTGATTTTGCAAAGGGAGGTCATTCTAAATGCCAAGATATTTTGATTTTTTCGTCTTTTGTTGTTTAATTTGACGTTTTTATTAATTCATCGGCTCGGATTCGTTGTAGAAACTGCTCGTATAAATTCAAATCTAATGTAGAAGTCTCTTTACAAAAAATGTTTTAAATAATCTCCGTAAATCCGAACATGCTCGATTATTTCCGTTGTTGCGGAAACAGCCGACATTACACGAATCATTTAGAGCTAATGATGGGTCGTATTCCTTAACAGAAATATGTTCAATATAATTCGAGATATCCGCATTTCGACCCTTCCATTTTCAAAAAATAATTTGGTCTTTTTAAGTTACTTTTACAAGTATTTTATTAAAATATTGTAGACAACGGAGGGAAATTGCTAGATTTCAATTTATATTGCTATCAAATAGGGATAGATATTGCGAGTATTAATTGTGCTGAAATAGGTAGGCTTAAAACTATGTAGATAGAGTTTTATAGCTGTGTTTGTCCAAATCTACGTCACTGTTTAGGCCTACTTAGACTGGGTTCCAGTCTGATCATTTTCCCTCTTTAACTTATTCTGGCCTAAAAATTAACACGATCAAAAACGGGTGCCTCGATATGTAACGGGTAACGGTCTTTCATGTGCTGTCTAATTGATGAAATTGCATATTGACGACTGTACCCAGGCTACTCTTTACTCGATAAAATCAATCCCTATTATCGATCTTCAATGATCCGAAGGGGATCAGGTTTTCATTTCGACACTAGCATAAATTCGAGTTAACCGATTTCGAATAAACGAGTGTCAACTGCGCCATCTTTCGTTCGGAAAAAGAACAACATCCCATAACTATCTTGACAGCAATACAAAACTATAAACTGCGTCAAGAGACATAATTGCGCAATTTTCACATTTCCGCGGGAAATACGCGCCATTTAACGAAACTCCCAACTTTGTTTAGCCCGTTTCCGAACGACAGTACTTTAGAATGGTAAAAAATTAAAGCAAACGCGGATGATACAATGAAATGCCCATTGTTTTAAGGTAGAAAACCCGTAATGTGGCCATTTTGAGATTCATAAAACGTCGGATTTTTTTTTCGTATCCAAACCTATTCGGGTGCGGTCGTAAACATTCGGCGGTGGAAAGTTCCACCGCCGAATGTTTTCGGCTTCGCCCGAATAATTCCGACATCGCGCGAATCTCATCAGAGATGGACTACCTTAAAGTCATTTCATTAGTAAGGATGTATATAAATATTACAAATATAATCTCAAAATCAACCAACTCACCAACAGCGATACTTTTGTGAAAGGTTTGAGCAAAAACAGACAATGCGTATCTTTCATCATAGAAAATATTGAGTGAACAGAAGAAATTCCTAATCATCAAGAATTTCTTCATTTTTCTAAATATTTTCCGTTATCAGTTCAATCAGGGACGTCAAAATCATGTTTTGTTCGGTAAAGTTGTAGGAAATACTAAAACCCAAGGTGCTTGCATGTTCAAGGACTGATATGCCTAATGAATAAATTTTCGAATAAAATTCATAATGCATAACCACATGACCGAAAAGTAAATGATAGCCTACAAATTTAATTACCATTTTTCTTTGAATAGCGCGTTGCATTTACGGAACAGAACTTCGACAAAAGAAACGGACACTCCTTGTACATGCTAACCCCTTTCGCAAACAAGCTTTTGTTTTAGTGAATGTAAGAAGCCCTTGAGGGAAGGAAAGAAAATGTGGAAGATTTAAATTTCGCTGCTTTTCAACAAAAACCTCGTAACTGCCGCTTAAAACAACCTGCAGTTACGATGATTTTGTTGAAAAGTGGCGATTTTTCCTTTTCCACCAGGCTTCTCAATACCCTAATGTTTCCCAATATAAACGGCCCTTAATTCGTTTGACGTAACGTCAGCTACTGGTACTCTTCTAAAAAATGCTCCATTCGCAGCCAATTAGTACCGCTAAACATCCATAAGTTTTAAGGAAGAATACCCGTAATGTGGTCATTTTGAGATTCATAAAACATCGGCTTTTTACGAGCGTCGTCGTTCCGTGTCCGAACCTAATCGGGCGCAATCGTAAACATCAAACGGTTCCACCGGTGATCGTTTTCGACCGCGCCCGAATAATTCCGACGTCGCGCGAATCTCATTATGGGTAGACTACCTTGAACATTCCGTCCTTATCATACATATAAATCAAGCTTATACCGGTATAACAAGAATTCTTTTCTCCTAAGACTTATCCATATTTTATTTATTTCTAGCTTTTCCGAGGGAACTCGTAAACTGACGTTATTTTTCAATGTCCCCGCGTAACATCGCGGTACATATTGTTGTGCAAATTCATGAATTTCCTTCTGACGGTACTTAATAATTATTATTCCTTTCTAGAACAACAAACTTAAAAATAGCCTTTTACAAGTTGAAAGCTGACAATACGAAACAAATGTTGACAAAGATGAAATTTGTGTAAAATACAACTTAGAAAATTTTGAGTCAAACACGTGAAGAAATAATGCTAATCATCAACATTTTTCTTCTTTTGCCTCAATATTAAATTTTATAAGTCTCTTCTGTCAGGGTCGTCCAAAGCAGGCCTTGTTTGTGAAAGGGTTAAATGTTTCAACAGGAGACTTGTGCAACAATATGCTTTTGCTTTATTGGATACAAGAGAAAGTAACAAAAGTTAGTTCCTGCTGCGCAATCAGTTGTTGTTTTCAATTGCCAAACTTATGAAGGTTAACGAACATGACCCCCAACATAATAGGAATGACTCTAAGATATGCCTTTAAATTCACCGAGCCAAATGGTCACTATGACCCGAAAGTTCAAAACAGTGGGTAAACTCGGAATGGCAATAAAGAGAAAGATAGAATTGCTAATAAAACTCGCATGAAAAGAAAGGCGGGCGGATGGTTTTGATCAAGGTCGATCTTTTTCTAGTTCTAGATTAACTCATAAGCCATCTTATTTGGCGAGTCGTATCTCCCGTCAATTCCCGGTAATACTATAAATAGATTGACTGAAAATTAAAATTGTTGTTTAACACAAGCCCAGGATGGTATTCACCAACAAGTCTTCATCCAATATGTCAATTCCAAACAAATACACACAACAATCAATCCGATTGGGCAAGGCATGATTCTCGTTTTATCAGATTGCGTCTCGTCTAATCATATAGGCTGTAATGTAATTCATAATTGGACTGGATGGTTAAAACAACCAGTAGGTCTCGGTTTTCGTGACAGGTCTCAATTATCGAGCTGTCCTGAGGAGATAATGGAGGAAAACCATGGACTTGTTGTAGAAACCACGGAATCTTTGTTTATACGACGGTTGATCTAATTACTGACTGGAATAGCTGTCCGCGCAATTAAAGATAAATATTTAATACCGTCACGTAAACCCGAACAGTTCGCTCCTTTTCGTTCTTATAAGTCCGGTTACGATATTAACCCATTACCAAACGACAAAATTTTGGAGTAGTCAAATTTGAAAGAAGTTGCAGACGACATTTCAATGTGAAGAAATTTCGAATTTCATAGCTTTTTGGGTAGAAAACCTTGTGAGAAATGAAGAAATTGCTTGTCACAAGCAATTTCTTCGTTTTCCACTATGTTTTCCAAAGCCATTATATAATATATTGTGGGGAGTCAAAAGGAGTCACTGTGGTAATGGGTTAAGATAGTGTTACACATGTTTACAAAATCTAACCATGCGTTGAATCACGGGTGGTAAACTTTGGAACGACCTCCAAAAAGAGGTAGTGAATTTCTGTTCCCATAGCACATCTGGGAACTCGCGAGGTCGGTCCAATGGCTAAAAACGTGTAAACAAAGGTAGGTGTCGGTGGTTCATTTGATTGTTTCTAGGTTTCTAGCGAAAAATGGGTAATTATGACAATGCTATGTCGTGTAAAAATGACTTCTCGACGCATACGGTCAGAAACTGCGGTCTAAACCGAAGTAATTTCCTTTGGATCGTTTTTAAAAGTTCGATCACGATGTTGCTTTTTCACAACAGTTTGTCAACAACTGACACATTTTTGCATAATTTGTGGTTTTCCGCAAAGAATACAGCCCCGGTACGCTCGCCCTGGAGAAACGTGCACTCTGTATTACATATCCTGTTAAAAATGGCAACGGGGCGCATTATTTAAGAACATTATTGAGAAAATTCCAGTAGAGGTCGTTCCAATAAGATGGAGCTTGTTCCAATTTGAATGAGATCGTTCCCAGTGCTCTCCTGTTTTAAACATTGAAATTAATATCCGTGATATCAGACCAACCAAACTCAGACAAAAATTAATGATGACGTTTGAAATATCAGAATTATCGTCATATCAGAGGCGTCGTTTTGTCTTGTGTGGTGACTTTGATTTATATGAAAGTCTGTTTCTGATGTTTCTTAAACTCTAGGCATGGATCTCTTGAAATGCATTTAAGCTCACCTAGCACGAAGCGCTCGAGGTGAGCTATTGTGGTCACTTTTTGTCCGTCGTCCGTCCGTCCATCCGTCTGTCTGTCCGTCTACACTCTAGCATCCACAAACATAAGTTAATGTTAACCAGACTTTGTCAAAATAATGATGGTCGTAAGTTTTTGAGTTCGAAGAAATAGTGAATGCTGAAGAGTGAAAGTAAAGTCAAGAATTGCAGTTTGGTCAAATTCGAGGGCAGATAACTCAAGATGCATCATTCTGATCAGGCTGAAAAGTTTACCTAGCAAGATCTTATGTTCAACAATATTCTGTCAAAGTTTTTTGATGATTGATAAAATTTTATATTTGTGGATGCTAGACCAAAAACAAGGTCGAAAATGACAATTTTGTCAAGATCAAGGGCAGATAACTCCAGCGGTGCATTTTCAATCAGGCTGAAAATCAAACCTGCCCAAGATATCATTATCATCAACTTTTCTGTCCAAGTCTTGTCTTGATTGGTCAATATTTGTAGATGCTAGATTGCACATGTAAACAAAGTCAAAAACAGCCTTTTTGACATTCAATGGCAGATCACTCAGTACATTCTGGTTCGATCAAGCCCATAATCGAACTCATTTGACTGGTCTGATATCACAGATATTAATTTCATTGTATACAACAGGAGAGCACTGGGAACGATCTCATTCAAGTTGGAACAAGCTCCACCTTATTGGAACGACCTCTACTGGAATTTTCTTAATATTTTTCTTAAATAATGCGCCCCGTTGCCATTTTTAACAGGATATGTAATACTGAGTGCTCGTTTCCCCAGGGCGAGCGTACCGGGGCTGTATTCTTTGCGGAACACCACAAATTATGGAAAAAGGTGACAGTTGTTGACAAACTGTTGTGAAAAAGCAACATCGTGTTCGAACTTTTAAAAACTATCCAAAGGAAATTACTTCGGTTTCGACCGCAGTTTTTGACCGTATGCGTCGAGAAGTCATTTTTACACGACATAGCATTGCCATAATTATCCATTTTTCGTTAGAAACCTAGAAAACAACCAAAAGAACCACCGACACCTACCTTTGTTTACACGTTTTTAGCCATTGGACCGACCTCGCGAGTTCCCGGGTGTGCTATGGGAACAGAAATTCACTACCTCTTTTTGGAGGTCGTTCCAAAGTTTACCACCCGTGTGAATGTGTTTATTCGAATATTACAGGTGTCAAACGCCTGTAAAATTCGAACCAATTCATGCAAAAATACAGTTTGATACTTATATAATTATGTGGCTCAAAACCATGTAGCTATTATTTATGGATAATTCATCTGGTGATTCATATTCACGTTTTTGTCCGTGAATAAGCCATGCAAGAAAGAAATAGGGAAGACCGGGGCAAAGTGGTACATTTTAAAGACTTTTTTTTTATAGATAATGAATAAAAGCTACTTGTATAAATTACCAGAGAGTATGCAATTTAAGTAATTTCCACCATTCCCAATAAAGGTTTTCTAAATAGCCTATTTTAACTGTAGACATAGATAACGGATTTAATCTAATCTTTTTATTTGTTGTTACGTCAAAATATCAGCCATTTACGAAATTTGGTCGCCACATTATTACCCAAAATTTGTAGCGAAAACTACAAAAGGCAGAGTGTAACACTTTACCCCGCATGTAACGTAATACTTTGGCCAAACATACAGTCATGTTGAAATTAAAGCCACAAGTCGAAACTGCTTGCATTTTTTTAAATATCTCGCATATCAAATTAATAATTAGTGATGACTCTAATTTGTTTCCACAAGTATCAAAAGTATTCTTGTCATGGGCGTTACGAGTAGATCTAGATACACATATTTTTACAAATATTGGAAAAAAATAATGTTTGGCATCAAAAAGTAAATTTCGCGATTTTAGAACTCCCCTAAAGACCAAGGTATGCATAAAAATAAGATAATTTAGAAAATCTGCATATAGTAATTTATTACTAGGTGGAATTATCGTGGCAGAAAACATGATTGAGCTAAAAGATCAAATGTACCACTTTGCCCCGTGTAACACTTTACCCCGGTCTCCCCTGTGGCGAATGTTCAAGATTACATGTAAATTTCAATATGAAATCTAGGGCAGGGGATAAATGACGTCATTATGAAATTGTGACTTCGTACTGTAAGCGGTATACGTAAATGCGGTACCAGAACAAATTTTAAAAACGTTCGTTTTATAGGGCAAAATTGTTGTTTCACCCCTTCTCAAACGGCTATTTTTTTGTGTCAAATTAAAAAATCTGTTGCAGACGACAAAATGTGTGCTAAAAGATTGGATTTGTGTACAATGTAGCATAGAAAATATTGAGGCATAAGGAGAAAATGCTGATTATCAGAATTTTCTTCTGTTGCCTCAATGTTTTCCTAATCCTATCTTCTCGGGGACTTCAAAACCAGGTCGTGTTTGGGAAAGGGTTGAAAATGTTAATGTCACTCGTTTTAGCTCCATAGGCCGAAGGCCGGCGAGCTATTGTCATAGCGTTGTGTACGTCGTGCGTGCGTCCGTTAACTTTTTCTTGCATGCACTCCAGAGTCCACATTTTTGCCCGATCAACCTGAAATTTGGTCAGAATGATTGTCTTGATAAAATCTCGGACAAGCTTGAGATTGAGTCAAACGGGGTTCTAAAACTAAGTCATATGGAGTCAAATCTTAAAAATACTTGCATGCACTCAAGAGGCCACATTTTTGTTCGATCAGCCTGAAATTTGATCAGAGTGGTTGTATTGATGAAATCTCGGTCAAGGTTGAAATTGGGCCGACCAGGTATAAAATTAAGTGATGGGGTCAGATCTGAGAAAAACCTTGCATGCACTCTAGACTGCACTCTGGTGGCCATATTTTTGGCTGATCAAGCTGAAATTTTGTAAGTATAATTGCGTCGAATAATTGTCGGCCGATTATAAAAAGGCCAATAACTAGGCCACAGGGTCAAATCTTAGAGAAACCTTGTATGCACCCTAGATGCCCCATTTTTTCCGATCAACCTAAAAATTGATCAGAATGATTGTCTCGGTGAAATCTTTTACAAGACAGAAATCAGGTCAACTGGGATCGAACACTAGACCAAGGGTCAAATTTTAGAAAAAAAAACCTTGTATGCAATATAGAGGCCACAGGTTTTGCTCGATCAATCTGAAATGTAGTCAGAACAATTATCTTGGTTTAATATTGGACAAGTTCGTAATAAGGTCAACTGGGTCATAAACTAGGTCATGGTCGAATCTAAGAAAAACCTCAAATGTTCTATAGAGACCCCATTTTTGTCAGATCAACTTGAAAATTTGTCGAAATGATTGTCTTGGTGAAAACTCGGACGAGATTGAAACTGGGTCAACTGAGGTAAAAAAACCCCCAAACTAAGTCACATCAACAAATTTTAGAAAAACCTTGTATGCTTTTAAGATGATTCCTGATCAAGCTCAAATTTGGCCTGATCGATTGTCTTGATGAAATCTCTGATAAGTTCGAAAATTGGTCAACAGGGGTTAAATACTAGGTCTCAAAGTACCATCTTCTCTAGAATCAGCTGTCCTGTCAAATTTCCTTTAAACATCTACTCGTATTGTTGAATGTTGAACATCTTATTGATTAAATAAGAGCAAGTGGAGCTACGCAGGCCCTATTAAGCCTCTTGTTTTACCAATGTTTCCATTCCATTCAAAAAGAGCATTGTTTGTTACACTGTGATTGTAAAGGTCTACAAAAAATATTTCAGATGAACGGGATAATAAGGATATCAGCGATTGTGTTCTTTATAACACAGATTCTGAATAACGCAGTGATTGTAGAATCTTCAACAACAACTACAAGCACAACAACCGAGTCGACAACTACTACAACCACGACGCCAACTACGACTACGACTCCAACTACAACCACGACACCAACTACGACTACGACACCAACTACAACCACGACTCCAACTACAACCACGACACCAACTACGACTACGACACCAACTACAACTACGACACCAACTACAACCACGACTCCAACTACAATCACGACACCAACTACAACCACGACACCAACTACAACCACGACTCCAACTACAACCACGACACCAACTACAACCACGACACCAACTACAACCACGACTCCAACTACAACCACGACACCAACTACGACTACGACGCCAACTACGACTACGACACCAACTACAACCACGACGCCAACTACAACCACGACACCAACTACGACCACGACTCCAACTACAACCACGACACCTACTACAACCACGACACCAACTACAACCACGACACCTACTACAACCACGACACCAACTACAACCACGACACCAACTACAACCACGACTGCAACTACGACCACGACACCAACTACAACCACGACTCCAACTACGACCACGACGCCAACTACAACCACGACGCCAACTACAACCACGACACCAACTACAACCACGACACCAACCACAACTACGACACCAACTACAACCACGACTCCAACTACAACCACGACACCAACTACAACCACGACACCAACTACGACCACGACTCCAACTACTACCACGACACCAACTACAACCACGACACCAACTACAACCACGACTCCAACTACAACCACGACTCCAACTACAACCACGACTCCAACTACGACCACAACACCAACTACGACCACGACACCAACTACGACCACAACACCAACTACAACCACGACTCCAACTACAACCACGACACCAACTACAACCACGACACCAACTACGACCACGACTCCAACTACTACCACGACACCAACTACAACCACGACTCCAACTACGACCACGACTCATACTACAACCACGACTCCAACTACAACCACGACTCCAACTACAACCACGACACCAACTACGACCACGACACCAACTACGACCACGACTCCAACTACTACCACGACACCAACTACAACCACGACTCCAACTACGACCACGACACCAACTACAACCACGACTCCAACTACAACCACGACTCCAACTACAACCACGACTCCAACTACGACCACAACACCAACTACGACCACGACACCAACTACGACCACAACACCAACTACAACCACGACTCCAACTACAACCACAACACCAACTACAACCACGACGGCAACTACAACCACGACCCCAACTACAACCACGACACCAACTACAACCACGACTCCAACTACAACCACGACTCCAACTACGACCACGACGCCAACTACAACCACGACTCCAACTACAACCACGACACCAACTACAACCACGACTCATACTACAACCACGACACCAACTTCAACCACGACTCCAACTACAACCACGACTCCAACTACAACCACGACTCTAACTACAACCACTACACCAACTACAACCACGACTCCAACTACAACCACGACACCAACTACAACCACGACTCCAACTACAACCACGACTCCAACTACAACTACGACTCCAACTACAACCACGACTCCAACTACAACTACGACTCCAACTACAACCACGACTCCAACTACAACCACGACTCCAACTACAACTACGACTCCAACTACAACCACGACACCAACTACAACCATGACGCCAACTACAACCACGACGCCAACTACAACTACGACACCAACTACAACCGCGGCACCAACCACAACCGCGGCACCAACTACAACCACGACACCAACTACAACCACGACTCCAACTACAACCACGACACCAACTACAACCACGACTCCAACTACAACCACAACACCAACTACAACCACGACTCCAACTACAACCACGACACCAACTACGACTACGACACCAACTACAACCACGACACCAACTACAACCACGACTCCAACTACAACCACGACACCAACTACAACCACGACTCCAACTACAACCACGACGCCAACTACAACCACGACTCCAACTACAACCACAACACCAACTACAACCACGACGCCAACTACAACCACGACTCCAACTACAACCACGACGCCAACTACAACCATGACACCAACTACGACCACGACGCCAAGTACAACCACGACACCAACTACAACTACGACACCAACTACAACCACGACGCCAACTACGACCACGACGCCAACTACGACCACGACGCCAACTACGACCACGACACCAACTACAACTACGACACCAACTACAACCACGACGCCAACTACGACCACGACGCCAACTACAACCACGACTCCAACTTCTACCACGACACCAACTACGACCACGACTCCAACTACAACCACGACACCAACTACAACCACGACACCAACTACAACCACGACACCAACTACAACCACGACTCCAACTACGACTACGACACCAACTACAACCACGACGCCAACTACAACCACGACGCCAACTACAACCACGACACCAACTACAACCACGACACCAACTACAACCACGACACCAACTACAACCACGACACCAACTACAACCACGACACCAACTACCACCACGACACCAACTACAACCACGACACCAACTACGACCACGACTCCAACTACAACCACGACACCAACTACAACCACGACACCAACTACGACTACGACTCCAACTACAACCACGACTCCAACTACGACCACAACACCAACTACGACCACGACACCAACTACGACCACAACACCAACTACAACCACGACTCCAACTACAACCACAACACCAACTACAACCACGACGGCAACTACAACCACGACCCCAACTACAACCACGACACCAACTACAACCACGACTCCAACTACAACCACGACTCCAACTACGACCACGACGCCAACTACAACCACGACTCCAACTACAACCACGACACCAACTACAACCACGACTCATACTACAACCACGACACCAACTTCAACCACGACTCCAACTACAACCACGACTCCAACTACAACCACGACTCTAACTACAACCACTACACCAACTACAACCACGACTCCAACTACAACCACGACACCAACTACAACCACGACTCCAACTACAACCACGACTCCAACTACAACTACGACTCCAACTACAACCACGACTCCAACTACAACTACGACTCCAACTACAACCACGACTCCAACTACAACCACGACTCCAACTACAACTACGACTCCAACTACAACCACGACACCAACTACAACCATGACGCCAACTACAACCACGACGCCAACTACAACTACGACACCAACTACAACCGCGGCACCAACCACAACCGCGGCACCAACTACAACCACGACACCAACTACAACCACGACTCCAACTACAACCACGACACCAACTACAACCACGACTCCAACTACAACCACAACACCAACTACAACCACGACTCCAACTACAACCACGACACCAACTACGACTACGACACCAACTACAACCACGACACCAACTACAACCACGACTCCAACTACAACCACGACACCAACTACAACCACGACTCCAACTACAACCACGACGCCAACTACAACCACGACTCCAACTACAACCACAACACCAACTACAACCACGACGCCAACTACAACCACGACTCCAACTACAACCACGACGCCAACTACAACCATGACACCAACTACGACCACGACGCCAAGTACAACCACGACACCAACTACAACTACGACACCAACTACAACCACGACGCCAACTACGACCACGACGCCAACTACGACCACGACGCCAACTACGACCACGACACCAACTACAACTACGACACCAACTACAACCACGACGCCAACTACGACCACGACGCCAACTACAACCACGACTCCAACTTCTACCACGACACCAACTACGACCACGACTCCAACTACAACCACGACACCAACTACAACCACGACACCAACTACAACCACGACACCAACTACAACCACGACTCCAACTACGACTACGACACCAACTACAACCACGACGCCAACTACAACCACGACGCCAACTACAACCACGACACCAACTACAACCACGACACCAACTACAACCACGACACCAACTACAACCACGACACCAACTACAACCACGACACCAACTACCACCACGACACCAACTACAACCACGACACCAACTACGACCACGACTCCAACTACAACCACGACACCAACTACAACCACGACACCAACTACGACTACGACTCCAACTACAACCACGACTCCAACTACAACCACGACGCCAACTACGACCACGACTCCAACTACGACCACGACACCAACCACAACCATGACTCCAACTACAACCACGACGCCAACTACAACCACGACGCCAACTACAACCACGACACCAACTACAACCACGACACCAACTACAACCACGACACCAACTACGACCACGACATCAACTACAACCACAACTCTAACTACAACCACGACGCCAACAACAACCACGACTCCAACTACGACCACGACACCAACTACAACAACAACTCCAACTACAACCACGACACCAACTACAACCACGACTCCAACTACAACCACGACACCAACTACGACCACGACACCAACTACAACCGCAACTCCAACTACAACCACGACTCCAACTACAACCACGACACCAACTACAACCACGACTCCAACTACAACCACGACACCAACTACAACCACGACTCCAACTACAACCACGACGCCAACTACGACTACGACTCCAACTACAACCACGACACCAACTACGACCACGACACCAACTACAACCGCAACTCCAACTACAACCACGACTCCAACTACAACCACGACACCAACTACAACGACGACACCAACTACAACCACGACACCAACTACAACAACAACTCCAACTACAACCACGACTCCAACTACAACCACGACGCCAACTACAACTACGACACCAACTACAACCACGACTCCAACTACAACCACGACACCAACTACAACCACGACACCAACTACAACCACGACACCAACTACGACCACGACTCCAACTACAACCACGACACCAACTACAACCACGACACCAACTACAACCACGACTCCAACTACAACCACGACACCAACTACGACCACGACTCCAACTACAACCACGACTCCAACTACAACCACGACACCAACTACAACCACGACACCAACTACAACCACAACTCCAACTACAACCACGACACCAACTACAACTACGACTCCAACTACAACCACGACTCCAACTACTACCACGACACCAAGTACAACCACGACACCAACGACGACCACGACACCAACTACAACCACGACTCCAACTACTACCACGACACCAAGTACAACCACGACACCAACGACGACCACGACACCAACTACAACCACGACTCCAACTACAACCACGACTCCAACTACAACCACGACTCCAACTACAACCACGACTCCAACTACAACCACGACACCAACTACAACCACGACACCAACTACAACCACGACACCAACTACGACCACGACACCAACTACAACCACGACACCAACTACGACCACGACACCAACTACAACCACGACTCCAACTACAACCACGACTCCAACTACGACCACGACACCAACTACAACCACGACGCCAACTACGACTACGACGCCAACTACAACCACGACTCCAACTACAACCACGGCGCCAACTTCAACTGCGGCGTCAACTTCAACCGCGGTGCCAACTACAACCGCTGCACCAACCACAACCGCGGCACCAACCACAACTGCGGCACCAACTACGACCACGGCGCCAACCACAACCGCGGCGCCAACCACAACCGCGGCACCAACCACAACTGCGGCACCAACTACAACCGCGGCACCAACTACAACCGCGGCACCAACCACAACTGTGGCACTAACTACAACCGCGGCACCAACTACAACCGCGGCACCAACCACAACTGCGGCACCAACCACAACCGCGGCACCAACCACAACTGTGGCACCAACTACAACCGCTGCACCAACCACAACCGCGGCACCAACCACAACTGCGGCACCAACTACGACCACGGCGCCAACTACAACCGCGGCGCCAACCACAACCGCGGCACCAACCACAACTGCGGCACCAACTACAACCGCGGCACCAACTACAACCGCGGCACCAACCACAACTGTGGCACTAACTACAACCGCGGCACCAACTACAACCGCGGCACCAACCACAACTGCGGCACCAACCACAACCGCGGCACCAACCACAACTGTGGCACCAACTACAACCGCGGCACCAACCACAACCCCGGCACCAACCACAACTGCGGCACCAACTACAACCGCGGCACCAACTACAACCGCGGCACCAACCACAACTGCGGCACCAACCACAACTGCGGCACCAACTACAACCGCGGCAACAACTACAACCGCGGCACCAACAACAACCGCGGCACCAACTACAACCGCGGCACCAACCACAACTGCGGCACCAACTACAACTGCGGCACCAACTACAACCGCGGCACCAACTACAACTGCGGCACCAACTACAACTGCGGCACCAACTACAACTGCGGCACCAACTACAACCGCGGCACCAACTACAACTGCGGCACCAACTACAACCGCGGCGCCAACTACAACCGCGGCACCAACTACAACCGCGGCACCAACTACAACCGCGGCGCCAACTACAACCGCGGCGCCAACTACAACCGCGGCACCAACTACAACCGCGGCGCCAACTACAACCGCGGCACCAACTACAACCGCGGCACCAACTACAACTGCGGCGCCAACTACAACCGCGGCACCAACTACAACCGCGGCACCAACTACAACTGCGGCACCAACTACAACCGCGGCACCAACTACAACCGCGGCACCTGCCACAACTGCTTCACCATGTGGCACTTGTCCGGCGAGAAGAACTTGCGTATCAGCAACATGTGTTTGTGAAAGTTATTATAAATACGATTCTGACAGAGATTATTGCTATCGTAAGTTTTATTTATCGATAGATTCATACATATTTGATAAATGACTGAAATCGTGCACTATATAGTAGCTAATGATCGGTGCAATTCGTTAAACATTTCAATTTTCATCCTCGAAAACCCATGTATCTCACTGGGAAAAATAACTTAAGCTTTAAATTTGAAGACGAAATCCATACGAAACATCAAATCAAACGGACCAAAGGTAAACACTCTTTGTAAGGTCGTTTCTTATTGGTTGATTTTTCGCGCATACAGTGATGAGGGGACCAATTAATTGACAGTTTTCAATCATCTGTAGTACGAAAAAAAAAAAATAATAAAAATTTTGTCCAATGGCTAAACACAGCGTATTATTTGCAAGATCTAGGTCTCTGAGGATGTTCAGATTAAGAGATAATAGAAGGTGAATAATTTCTACTTGTTATTTCAACTTCAAACTCTACGTTGTGGGTACTCATTTGAATCGTCTGGATGAGGCGACTCAAACGAGTACCCTCAACATATGGTTTCCTGAACAATAAATGGAATAGTTCAGTTTTTGAAAAGCCGTCGCGCTATTTTATTTGTAGTTCTGGTTTTCAATTTTCTCCGGTAAAGCTTCTGATGTTGATTTTTGTTACAGTTGATCGTTTCCACGATTTCAACTCTACAGCGAACTACGTTCAAGTGTCCGGCTCGTTTTCCAACTTTTATTTCCCTGATATATCGCTCCCTGTGACGGTAATGTCGGACGGCACGACTGTACTATACGCCAGCTCGGTCTATGTGAGTAAACACCCGGTCACAAAAACTCCATCTCCAAAATCACGTCTAAGACAGGCTCGAAGGAACAGGGGCGTGGTTGGCCGAGTTGGCTAAAAATGCCAAATTTTCGTTATTTTGCATTGAAAAAATTAGGCAGAACTTCATTTAAGCAACTCAAATAATCAGACAGTTGCCCGGAGAGGGTCTTAACCCCCCCCCCCCCCCCCCCCCCCTTATGAAACTGCTTCCTACGGTCCAGTAAAATATGTCTCATTGGTAGTCACTGAAGACTTTTTGGACATGCTCAGTCAGTGATAAGTCATAAATGTGTGAGTGCGACCGTACTTTGAAGATCCAGTCACACAATCACATTCATGACCTTATCACTGCCCGGGCACATCCAAAAAGTAAGGTTCCGACGCAGCAGAACGCTGCTTTTCAACGAGGTTTAAGTTAAAAAGCGACGATAATTCGATGTATTGGTCGCGATGTTTTGGACACGGGCTGGTCTAGAAACATCATGGAAATCTAAAATTTTCGCACTTCATCAAACACCCAGTCACTAGTTGTTACTCTTTCCCCCAATATTTCGACCCTTTTTGGTGGTCTAACGAAAAACAAATCACTATAGTAATTATTATACTACAGTGTTAAATGCAATTTTCCACCATTTTCAACTATTAACTAGGCTTACAGCCTTTTTAGAGCTGTGGTTACGATTTTTTTAAATGCCGGGAAATAGTTCAACCCTTTCCCAAACGACATTTAGGCCAAATTGAAACATGTTACAGACAATTCAGGGAAAGTAAATCAAACCGGATTAGGTACAACACGACATAGGAAATATTGAGGCAAAACAAGAAAATGCTTAGAATCATCATTTTGGTATTTTTCTCAATGTTTCCTCAAGTAGGCCTATTTTCGGCTAGGGACGTCAAAAACGGGTTTTGTTAAGAGGATAATGGCCATTTCCCATTTTCCCACATATTCTAACTGCATGCATTCTTACAGGCTACACGGTCCGGGAATATAGTTCTGACGAATGTAACAAGCGAGCAGGCCAGTTCCGGAGGACAGCGATCACATACGAACCCTCCCGAGTCCGGAACAGCGGTCTCTTTCAGTTCTAAAGAGGTCTGCGTTCTGTCCTCGTATTGGACAGATATGTCCGTCTCTACACAAACGGTAAGTGTTTCAAGTATAGCGCTGCTTTTCAACAAATTTCCATAACTGCAGCTTAACCCTTTCCCAAACGACAAAATTTTAGGGTGATCCCCTTCAAAAAGTGCCACAAGCGACAAAATAGAAGTTATTAAAATACGATTTGTGTAAAATATGGCATAGAAAATATTGAGGCAAAAGGAGAAACTGCTGGTTATCAGCAGTTTCTTCTTTTGTCTCAATGTTTTCCCAAGCCTTTTCTATTAGAGACGTCAAAACCAGGTCTTGTTTGGGAGAGTGTTAAAACAAGCTGCAGTTAATAGGTTTTTTGTTGACAAGCGACGACATCATAATAATCACTTATTTGCAGTCTGATTAAGATCCGTATAGTTCTACTGTACATTACTTTTTTTCTATATAAAATTGTATCGTTTTTCAACAAAAAACCTACGTAACTACAGCTTAAAACAAGCTGTAATTAATGAGGTTTTTGTTGAAAAGCATCATTTCATTTAATTTGCTACATTGCCATTTAGGCCTGACTCTAAAGAGGTCTGTGTTTTGTCCTCGTACTGGACAGATATGTCCGTCTCTACACAAGCGGTAAGTAGCGAGCATAGGAATTCTAAACGATTTTCATGTTTCATATGACTATAATACACGGTGGATAATCACGTGAAACAATATTTTCAGAAAATCTTCATTCATTTATAAAATACTGGACCGATTTGAATTCGGTTTGAAGCAGAGAATGTGGACAGACGTCACGCATTAGATGGACGTAGTTGATTTTTGACAAATTAACTGACGAAAAAATTATTAAAGATAAACCAAAATTTTGGTTTATCTTCAATAACTTTTTTATCAGTTGAATTTTCAAAAATCCAACACGTCCAGCTTATTCCTGGCACTTTCCCACCTTCTGTGCTTCAAACCGAATTCAAATTGGTCAAGTATTAAAAAATATAGGCTATTGAAGATTATCGGAAATTCTGAGTCACGTGATTATACACCGTGATAGGAATTCTTAGCGATTTTCATGTTTCATATGACTATAATTACTTACTATAATTATATTGTCATATGAAACATAAAATCGCTAAAAATCCCCGTGGAAGTGAATTTGTGCTACAAAATTCAGTAAGGGGTTGAAAAACGGCTTGCAGCCTGAACAAGATCCATTAAGTTTCCTCACATATTCTTTATCGTCATGCAACTCTAAAGAGGTATCGTTCTATCATCGTATGCCTACAGGACAGATATGTCAGACTATTCATAGGCGGATCTAGAGGGGGGAGAGGGGGAGGGGGTCCGGACCCCCCTGGCATTGGCCAAAAATTAAATTTGACTAAATAAATTTAGTATAACGTTACATAATTATTTACTACATTTTAAGCTATAATTTTGTCTTGGACCCCCCATGGAAAAAATCTTGGGCTTGGACACCCCCTCATAGAAAAAATCCTGGATCCGCCCTTGCTATTCACAAGCCATAAGTGTCGAGTATGGGCTACAATATTCACTTATGTGCATTCGGATCTAGATCCGTGCTGTTCTCTCACATGTTCTCTATTACCTTTCAACTTTTTAGAGGCATGCGTTCTGTCTTCGGGGTAAGGAGGGGCAAAACGCCCCCCCCCTTAAGGAAAGAGCGCTGTAGCACAAAACAAACAAAGTTTAATGTAAATGTTTCAACGTGAAATTAAACTTTGCCCTTCGTCCCAAATGTCTATACACAAAACAGCTTTGGCATTTGATTTAAAAAATGACTGTCGTTAAATTTTTCTCGAAATTTGGCCTTTTTGCCCTACCCTCGGGGCAAAACGCCCTTGGGGTGGGGCATGAAGCCCACCACTGGGCTTTATGCTCCATATGAAAAATGAAAAATTTATTTTGAAAATATCTGGGGGAAAATATGAATATAATTAGTTTGTAATTAATATACTAGGAAAAATATATTTTTGATGGGTTTTATCATATTTTCAACATTTTTTATCAAGCGTAAAGGCTAGATTCGGGCATAATTTACTTGTCTATAAAAGTGGTTACGTGTTACTGTCCTTTGTCTGCAGCATCTTCATATCAGTCAAATTAAAACATACTGATGTTATGTTCTTTATAAGACCCCTTTAAAGTAGATTAAATTGTCTTATTATCTCATTTTAACACAAAATCGACGTTTCATGGGCGTTTTGCCCTACATGGATCCATCAGGTGACATAAAAGTTTGATATATTCGCGAAAAGTCGGTCTTTTTGCCAGGTTTTTTTTTTTTTTTTTTTTTTTTTTTTTTTTTTTTTTTTTTTTTTTTTTTTTGTAGACAACGAAATGTAAATGGATTTCGTCATGTGTACCAACTTTAGTCATTCTTCGAGTTTAAAGGAAGATTTTAGTACTTCTGAATACATACTTATCCATACAAGGGGCAAAACGCCCACTATTTAGCCCATGGAAGGAGCAAAACGCCCAGTGTGGGCGTTTTGCCCCAAAGCAGCATAGGCGTTTTGTCCCAAAGGGGGTGGGTGATTTAATTTGGCCAGAGAAAAAATGTGTTCATAATTTTTTCTTTTTATCTTTTTGTGTAGGCGACCAATTGGACATATAAATATAAAATGCATTTTGGTTGATTGAATACTCGGACTGAAATAAGATACACAAGAAAACCCATTACCCAAATATTAGATCAAACATAATTATGCAAAATAAACAATTATTCGCATACTGATAATTGAATGACGTTTAGATGTAAAAATTTCATGGGCATCTTTCTAAAAGAATACTTCAAGTGTAAAATCAAGACAAATATCAATTGACATAGTGAGTGACGAAATAATAGGGGTGGGCGTTTGACCCCACCTGGGCGTTTTGCCCCTCCTTACCCTACTGAACAGATATGTCGGTCTCTTCATAAGCGGTAAATGTTGAATACTATGCTACAAAATTCACCTACTTGTGTTCTAACGCAGTTCTCTAACGTGTTCTCTATTACCAAAATGTTTTCAAAATGAAATATTGCATTAAACATCCATCAAACCTTATGTTATGGGTACACATTAGAATCGTCTCGCCGAGACGATTCAAATGAATATCCACAACATAGGATTCGATGTTGAGATAAAATTAGAAACGTCTTCATGCATTATCTTTTGATCTGATCTTTTGACCCTTGGAGACACGGGTCGCGCAGATGAGTACCCACACTATAGGGTTTCGATTTGAATTTTAAAAAATGTGACCTGTCACACTAAAAAGGACCTTATGGGTTTTGTGAAAAATATCAACCCTAGTCAGTCTATGCAGTCCGCGCAGCCAGACTAGGGCCGATATTTTTCACTTTTATGTACTTTTCTGAACCTGGAATGTTTTTTCTAACCTATTATATGTTCATTTTTCACATATGGAATCTGTTTTGCCTGTGCTGAGTCTGATCAGTTTTTCAAACTTTGGGTTTTTGGACTTCTGATAAGGTCCCTTTTAGCATGACAGGTCACAAATAGAATGTTTTCACTCCACTCATTTGTTGATCTGGATCTTTTTTACAGGGTGCGGGGTTCTATGTGAAGGAAGTACGTGATACAGACGCTCTTTTCGACATCATGGCCACGGGTTTTCAGTCGACCTCAACTACGTTCGCCCCAATCTCCTTTGTACCGACATATGCCTTCGTAGCTGTGTACAACAAAATGAAAAAATCAGATGCAAATGTAAGAGAATTGTTGTTTCTTTATGCCAGAAAACTGGAAACTGTTCCAAAACCTCATAACTAGCCTATAACTTTAAACGAGCTATAATATTTTCTTTCAGAAATAATAACCTTCGACGAAATGCGGAGCAACAGAAAGTCATGTTTTAAAATCAGTTATTAAAAAACTAAAAAAGTTCGCTTCCCCCAAAATGCATCGTTTGACCTTATAAAAAACCGTACTTGTTTTTTACGTTTTAATAAAAGAGGACATTGATACAAAAGATTAAAATTCTGATATCCGCCATTTTTTATTTAAGAAAAAGAATCTGTATTGCATTTATTATAATAAGCTAACTATAAAAAAATTTAAAAATGCGGAGCAACAAGAAGCCCTGTTTTAAAACTTGAAATTAAAAAAAAAAAAAACTGAAAAAGTTAATTTCCCCCAAAATGCATCGTTTGACCTTATACAAAACCATAGGCCTACTTTGTTTTTATGTTTCAATAAGAGGACATTGAAACAAAAGATAAAATTCTGATATCTAGATTTTTTATAAGAAAAAAATAGACATGTGTGCTAAATTTAATTATACGACCGTCCTTATACTTTTGAATTTTATTTTGAATTTTATTTTGATTAATACAATACTTTCTAATTAAAGCCAGGCATAAACTGTTTCATTTAGGAAAATGTTTTGGACGAGTTTAATCTATTATTCATATAAGAAAGTAGATACCATCTGTTATTCGGCTATCCCGTTATAAAATATTAACGACGCTGTTTGATCCTTATTTTCTTATTTACGCGAAAATCTGGGTCACAAATGACGCCTCCGTAATTATAGTGAACCATCACGATAAAAGATATCACTACTTTTCAGCAAAAAACTCGTAACTGCAGCTTTAAACAAGCTGCAGTTACGAAGTGTTTGATGAAAAGAGACGATATGGCGTTGGTGGAATGTCAAAACCTTGTAAATACAGTTTGAGAAAGCTGGAGTAACGATATTTTGATTTCCCACACACGATAAAAAAAACTCGGTTAACCATTCTCAAACATGGTCAATTTTCTATAATTGCAAAAGAAGCGAGAAATATTGGGGAGAAAAGATGTAGAGTATAATCGTTTGTTTCAGTGTAAGATCGATTTATATTTCATTGAGTGAAGAATAAAAGCTTTATTTTCACGAGTGGCGAAGCCACGAGTGAAAATGTAGCTTTCGTTGTTCACGAAATGACATATAAATCGATCTTACACGAAAAACAAACGATTATTCTATTTCTTTAATGCAAAAAATAGACAAAATGCAAAAAGAAAAAAAAATGACAGATTTTTGTAAAGCGCGTCATTTTGCACGTGACTGCCATGCAACGCTTATGATGACATCACTTATTTGGCCCGGCTTTTATAACGTCAGATAGGGTAAAATGAACGAAAGCGGGGCACTAAGTTTTTGATAATTTCACTAGATAGGCAGTAAGTTTATCAAAATGATAATCTACCGTTATTTCCCGATAATCCACCGAAAAGCATTAAAGAAATGCTAATAAACATCTTATGGAAACATTAGGGGAAAAAATAAAAAAAAAATGTGTTATAATTCCAGGAGTTTCGCAATTCTGTTCGAAAACCATGACGTTTCATAAAGAAATACGATTTTTTTCTTTCATTGGTAGTTCCATGAATATACGAGGATTGTTTGATAAATTCGCGGAATTTGTTTCTCATTTCTTTATTTTGTGTTCAAAAATTATGAAATTACACGCACCTATAGAAAATCATGTCATACATTTGGGGGGGTATAACGATAATAAAATTTACCAACTCTTATGCACTTTTATCGGTCTCCATAGCAACCCATATACGCGACGTTGCCTTTGGTCAGTTTTGAAATAATTGCGTAAGTGAAAATCGTGCCGGTGCACCATAACCGTGCACGCCAGAACCATGGAAATTAAGCTTGCGTTTGGTTGACAATGTGTAGTCATTTTCTGGAAATTTGCCGTTTTTATTTCAAAAGTTGACATGTACACAGCGTTTTCAAGATCACATCGGAAGCAAATCGTCGAAGAAAAATGATGTCATCTGATAACCTGATAACTCGTTGTCTTGGCGTTTTGCGTTTGATTTGAGTTATCGACTACAGATTCATTGAGAGAAATTGACAAGACGATGAATTTGTCGATACGTGAGGAAGCATTTGGATTGAAGTGGCATGGACGCTTAAAAACAGACAAAACATCGGTACATGATGATGGCTAGCCAGGTAGACCAAGCCAGTCAGTCAGGGTACACGTGCTTATGAAGGACAGCTTGTCTGTCTGGCGGATAGGCGCTTGACTGTACGGGTTGTTGCTGAGAAGATATGTCTTTCGAATTAATTAGGTCGTTTATCGTACTTTTACAAGAATTATGGTATTGTATGTTATAATTATGTAAAAAGTTTCCGGTAGTTTGGCTTCAAGTCTTCTATGAGACGTCGACCAGCAGAATCATGTTCAGTCTTCTAACTCTTCTTGTGATTTTCTGATGCGGTATGAGTCTGGTTGCGACAATTCCTTAGATGAAATTGTAACGACTTGCGAAGTGCGGTTTCGTTACCATGCTCCCGAAACAAAGGAAGAAATTTGTGCATGTACGTAAAACTCTAGGCACACTCCATCCCTAAACAGTACGGAACTAATATCATAGTTCATTGGCCAGCATATCGAAACTTCCGACGAACTAGAGAAAATCGCTAGAAGTGTATCACGTAATCTATCGTTCATCAGTGAGTTAAGGAAACATTTAATCAGAGTTAAAGCGCCTACACAGGAAATTTATAGCTGATGTTGGAGACGATATCGAAAGAGTCAATGGGTCGTTCAATTCTGATTTCCACAGACCTGACGTCACTTACGACGGCGTAACGTTACGTGACGCTCTAGCGTATAAGGCAACCGGCAAGACATGACCCTATTCAATGGTATCTGTAGAAATTATTTGTAAACGTATGATAATGATATTTTGCATTCTTACTAACGAATAGTTAAGGTTTATCAAGAAATAGTTTTAATTTTGATATTCAATCACAATTTTGAATTATAGAATAATTCCGCGAATTTATCAAACAACCCTCGTACAAAGAAAATAGTTTTTTTTAATTCCACCTATTTTTCCTTCTAGTTTTATATAAAAAGACATTATGTACGAATGTCTTTAGAATGATGTAAAAATGTTCCAATAAAATAGCGTTTTTTTTTTTTTTTTTTTTTTTTTTTTTTTTTTTTTTTTTTGTTTTTGTTTTTTTTTTTTTTGAAATGGCATTCAATTTTTCAACCATTCACATCTGTATATTTGATGTCTATTTCAACCAACAAATGTTTAAGGTAGGCCTAGTCCACCCCTAATGATATTCACGAGACGTTGGAATTTTTCTTGCGACTTTATAGACATTTGTATCGTATCCGATCTTTATGGACACATTACAAGTTAGAAAAGAGCAAAACTTTCCATCGCTGAATAATAATAAATATAGACGCCCGAAAATTTCCGACGTCGCGTAAAATCTCTACATAGGGATGTCCTACGTTCATTATTTAAGCCAATAACCGTTACCATAGCATCAAATTGTCGTTTTTCAACAAAAAAAACTCGTAAATGCAGCTTATTTTAAGCTGCAGTTATGAGATTTTTGTTAAAAAAACGACCAAATATTTTAAAAAAAAAAAAAAAACGACCATATAATTATTCAATATTTCAGACGGTCTCGTTTCAAAGTATCATCATCACTGACTACCTGACAACCTACTTCGTAACAATACACCAAGATGGCAGTGGATTTTCGATTCCCCTCAACAGCATCATCAACAAGTACCCGGTACGAGTCGGATTCGCCTGCAGGACGGGCAGTAGCTATACTTACGACTACTCCCAGCTCGATTTCGCCGACATCACCAACAAGGCTTTGATCGAAGATATACATACGGTGTACCCAATATACAACAATTTTGAACAAACTCCATCTGTACAACTTTCGAGATGGCAGACCAGCGGGCAAATCACTTACGGGAATAGCTCCAACGATAACGATATACCATCAGAATCACTGAGAGGCGTCCTTCCTTACGTCCTTTTCACCGTAACGTCACATCCAGTACTACAATGTCGGACGTTTATTACTGGAGCAGCGTCGATCAGTAACGTCAACAAAACGAAGGAGTGTCCGTCCGCGTTATCTCAGATGTTTAACGTTAGCAGTGAGCAGCGTGACGTTGGTGACTATCGAATAGTGAACGTGAAGCCAACAGGAGCTGCTGGTGCAGAAAGATTGCAATGTGTCTATAGTATTAACGTGACTAACGTTCAACCTGGGACGTTTTTGGGTACGGACAGACACACACTTGTAGACGGGCTTAATTTATACAGGTAGGCCAAATATAACCCTTTCCCAAACAAAACCTGATTTTGACGTCCCCAATAGGCATAAATATAGACTCAAAACACACTGGGAAAAGATTGAGGCAAAAGAAGAAAATGCTGGCAACCAGCATTTTCTCCTTTTGTCTCAATATTTTCTCTGTTATCATGTACACCTATCCCAATTCTATTAGCATTCCTTTTGTCGTCTGCAACAACAGTTAAGAAACGGGCGTGGTGTACCATCTTAAATTTATTGAAATTACGAAATTTGAAATTCCATTTATGACCATTTGGCAAGGTATATCCTTTGGGACTTTTTATATGTTCATCAGGAGGTTACTTTCTATGTAAATATTGCAAAAAAGTTTCTGTTGGAATTAGTTTGACCTTTCATGCTATTTTGACTGGACTAAAAGCCGAGGTCTATTGATTAAACCATCAAATATGATTCTATCATAATGGAATGAAGAGAGAATGTGCTCTGTTTTAAGAGAGTAGGCGTGGTGGTGGTGGGAAGGGGGCGGGGGGAGGCTATCGAACAGAAATTTGAATATTGGATACCCAGTCCATTGGGCATACCGGTGCAGAAAGACTACAACGTGTCTATATAACATTAACGTGACCAATGTCCAAACCGGGACGTTTTTTTGGGTACTGATAGACATACACTTGTAGACGGGTTTAATTTGTACGGGTAATTTAGCGGTTTACCAAACCATGCAAACGATAAATTTAGACATGGTTCTTTATTGAAAAAGGTTTGATATCATTAGATACTATACCCTTCGTGCATCTTCAGGCGTCATCCGTGAGAATTAGACGGTAATTGAAGGGAGATAACCTTGTCAATTTCCTGACGTCATCCGTGGCAGCCATACGGATGACGCCCGAAGATGCACGAAGTGTTTTGTAGTTAATGTTAATTTGTGATCCTTAACAGAAAATAAGATATTGTATGTGTATAACAGGAAAGATTATATTACTTTGATTTAACTGTTTCCATTTTCAGGATCGAAAAAATTCACGTTGATATGCAAGCAGTGCACACACGGTGTGTAATCACGTGACTCAGAATCTTCAATATCTTTTTTAATAGCCTACTTGACCAATTTGAACTCGGTTTGAAGCAGAGAAGGTGGGAAAATGCCAGGAATAAGCTGGACATGTTGGATTTTTGAAAAATCAACTGATAAAAAAGTTATTGAAGATAAACCAAAATTCTGGTTTATCTTCAATGACTTTTTTATCAGTTGATTTTTTTCAAAAATCAACCACGTCCATCTAGTGTGTGACGTCTGTCCACATTCTCTGCTTCAAACCGAATTCAAATCGGTCGCGTATTAACAAAATTATTGAAGATTTTCTGAAAATATTGTATCACGTGATTATCCACCGTGACACAATGGTTAGGAAATTCTAATATGTTTTTTCCTCTTTAAAGCACATCATTTTAAACTTCCATATTTACAATATTTTTTACAGTTTGTACATCGGTAACGGTTTATCAGACGCGAACTACCTGGCTGAGAGGGCTGCCTATACTTATTGTTGTATGGTTGGGAATTTCCTCACAACGTCTAACCTCTGTGGCGAGATGCTAGCAATCCTGCCTGAATCCAGCTCAGATAACTTCGTAGCTGGAAACGCAGGTGAGACACATTCTTGACACTCAAAACAAAATCGGGTTTGACTTTAGTACATTTTTAATGCATTGGAAAACATTGAGACAAATCGCAAAAGGAGAAAATGGTGATAACTGATAGCCTAGCCTACAGATAGGTTAATCCCAGTGCTGTAATTCTACATTATAGGCTATGCCTAAATATGCAATCGATAACCTGCTTTCAGCTTAGCAAGAGACATGTACATAACCTAACTGTATAGATCTAAATAAATCATTCGATGCCACATGGTCGTCGAAATATGCTAAAAAGAAGGGATAAAATCTAGAGAGAAAAAACGCTGACTAGCCTAGGCCCTACTAGACGGTAGGGCGGCCTGTGCCTAGTAGGCCATGTAAGAATTCAAAAATTTGAAATATTTAGTTCCTGGTAGACAGAGTCGCAAAGGCTTCATAAAATAGCAGTTTCAAACTTGGGATTTGAAATAAAAAAGAAAAATGCTTAACAGTACCTAAACGTTTCGGTTTCCCAACATTAGGCCCTATCCGTTTTTCGGGTTGGGGATGCAATCGCGACCCTCGAGACTGTTTGCAACCTTTTGCCGCGTTCGAACGTGGTTGCAACATGATCTCGAGCGTAATACAGTGACCGCCATATTGAACGTGAAAGTAGACGCGCGTAAATGACGTCACCAAAACAATTCAATCCTTTAGCTAACGTTATAATTCAAGTGAAATATTCTATCAATGATCGGTAAATCACATCAATTATCTTATCTGGTATAATTTTGTGACATTTACGAGGATACAATCGACTTTTGAACGCTGTTTGTTTCAAATATTTTTCTGGCGTAGATTTAAATAGTTGTTTGGTCTGCTTCCGTTGTTGTGACCGCACTACCGTTGTTTTGCTTGCGGAGAGATATGGGAAGGATCTTCTCATGCCGGCAACTGTAATACATTCGAGGGGTTCTTGAGTAACGATAAGAACCGAGAATATTCGAATGGTTGGGGATGGAACGGCATTCCAGTCTATAAAATGTGGTAAACCAGTCTATTCAATCGCCACCCTCGAGACTGTTTGCAACCTTTTGCCGCGTTGGAACGTGGTTGCAACATGATCTCGAGCGTAATACAGTGACCGCCATATTGAACGTGAAAGTAGACGCGCGTAAATGACGTCACCAAAACAATTCAATCCTTTAGCTAACGTTATAATTCAAGTGAAATATTCTGTCAATGATCGATAAATCACATCAATTATTTTATCTGGTAAAATTTTGTGACATTTACGAGGATACAATCGACGTTTGAACGCTGTTTGTTTCAAATATTTTTCTGGCGTAGATTTAAATAGTTGTTTGGTCTGCTTCCGTTGTCGTGACCGCACTACCGTTGTTATGCTTGCGCAGTGATATGGGCAGGATCTTCTCATGCCGGCAACTGTAATACATTCGAGGGGTTCTTGAGTAACGATAAGAACCGAGAATATTCGAATGCCAGTCTATTTAAACAACCATTCGAATATTCTCGGTTCTTATCGTTACTCAAGAACCCCTCGAATGTATTACAGTTGCCGGCATGAGAAGATCCTTCCCATATCTCTCCGCAAGCAAAACAACGGTAGTGCGGTCACAACAACGGAAGCAGACCAAACAACTATTTAAATCTACGCCAGAAAAATATTTGAAACAAACAGCGTTCAAAAGTCGATTGTATCCTCGTAAATGTCACAAAATTATACCAGATAAAATAATTGATGTGATTAACCGATCATTGATAGAATATTTCACTTGAATTATAACGTTAGCTAAAGGATTGAATTGTTTTGGTGACGTCATTTACGCGCGTCTACTTTCACGTTCAATATGGCGGTCACTGTATTACGCTCGAGATCATGTTGCAACCACGTTCGAACGCGGCAAAAGGTTGCAAACAGTCTCGAGGGTCGCGATTGTTTAAACAACAACAACAACAAGAAAGTTGAGGTCGAACAGTTTTTCAAAAAACGTATCTTTTATTATTGTTTTAATGATTGTGTCATTTATTAATGTTTTGTGATATATATTATATTTTTTATCAACTCTTACAATAAGTTTTCGGTGCAGCTAACTCTAATTTGCAAACTTAAAGTGATTTCGTACTCATATCATTTCGTCCATAGTTTAGCTATTAGACATATATAGTCCTAGGACTTATGCAGTAAAACAGCTACTTTGAGTAGCTCTGCGTTATCAGTGGATATAACAAACCTTTCCAGTCAACTGGGGCTAAGTCCATGGAGTGTATATGGGGTTTTGTAGAACATTAAATGTACTAGTTTGTTCTTTTTTTAAGTAAACTATTCGGCTCTTGGATTTATACACATGTTTGACAGATATTACATTTGAATTCTTTTCTTATAATAGTGTTTTACAAACCTTTAAAGTTAAACTCCCTTTTTTCTTAAAGCTGGAGCTCAAGGAGATCCACACTTTACAACTATAGATGGACTTTCTTATACATTTAATGGTCTTGGTGAATTCATCCTTGTACAGACAGCTAACTTTGAATGCCAAGCTCGGACCAAAGACATCAATGGAGCCACAGTCTTTATCTCTGTGGCAGCACAGCAAAAGACTCCGGCTGGAGATAAAGTAGAAATAAGACTCAACTCAGACACTAATGTCACAGGTACTTTGATTTATCAACCCATTCCAAAATGTCTAAAATTTAGATAGTTCCTATAGATCCCCTTTTTTACCATACTATTTTCTGTCAGGAAGCCTTTTAGGGCATGTGTGAATTAAGACTTGTGACTGGTTACCAACTCTGATACTACTTTGTCTAATGAGAAGAGTTTGTAAAGAAAACAATTGTAAGTGCATATAAAAAGATATGCCATCAAAATAGGTAACATTTTTAACCACTTTTCCAAAATGGCAGAAATTTGGTCTTTTTGAATTTGAAAGCTGAGCTGCAGATGAAAATTTTGGATGTTGTAAAAGATATGATTTGTCTATGTATACAATGTAGCACACAAGATATTGAGACAAAAGGAGAAAGTGCTGGTTTTCAGCATATTCTTTTCTCTAAGCGTTTTTTCAACCATTTGAAATATAGACATCAAAGCCAAGCTTATTTGGGAAATGTTTTTTAACTTTAACCCTTTTCCAAACAAGACCTAGTATTGATGTCCCTAATAGAAATGGTTTGGGAAAATATTAAGACAAAAGAAGAAACTGCTGATAACCAGCAGTTTCTCCATTTGCCTCAATGTTTTCTATGTTATATTGTTCACAAATCCTATTTTATAAACATTCATTTTGTTGTGCAGCAGTTTTCAAATTGGATCACCCTAAATTTTGCCATTTGGTAATGTGTTAACTTTAATACTTTCAGAGTTCTATATAAACGGTGCAGCACAGACGCCAGATTTTGCAGGTAATCCCACAGGCGTTCAGTTCAGTGAAGTGTTGTTTGAGGAGAACACAGACAATGGTACAGTGTACAGGATGGTGTTCTTCTCAGGCATTGCCATCAACATAGAGCCCATACCACCGATACTGTCTGTCAAAATGGCCCTCACATCAGCTTGGAAGGGCACTCTAAAAGGTATGCGTAATTGACTTTAACCCTTTCCCAAACGACAAAATTTTAGGATAATCCACTTCAAATACTGCTACAAAATGGATGTTGTTAAAGATATAATTTTTGTAAAATATGGCACAGAAAATATTGAGACAAAAGGAGAAACTGCTGGTTATCAGCAGTTTCTTCTTTTGTTCCAATGTTTTCCTAAGCCATTTCTGTTAGGAACGTCAAAGCCAGGTCTTGTTTTGGAAACAGTTAATCCTTTCCCTAACATGACCTTCTTTTGATGTGCCATATAGAAAAGGCTTGAGAAAACACAAAGGCAAAAGAAAAAAAAATCTCCCTTTGCCTCCTTTTGTAAGAAAAATATTTTACACAAGTTGTATTTGAATCAGCATTTATCTTATTGTCTGCATCAACTTTCAAACTGAAACAGTGAGAATATTTACTGTTTTGGAAAGGTCTTTTCCTTTCCCAGACTGCTAAAATTTAGGCCGATTCAATATTTTAAAAGATGCAACAGGTAACAAAATGGATAAAGATACATATAGGATTTGTGTATAAGATGGCAATCCATATGAAAAATGCTAGGTGCGATGATAGTGAAAAAATATGAGAGAGTTTGATATTACAGAGGCTATATTGGTATGACTATAAATTATAATGTTCACCATAATGATTCATTATGATTCTCCACAAGAAGATAAATGCAGTGGAAAATATTGGAAAATTAGTACAATCATGGTTTGTGACAAGCAAATCTATATTTGAATGTCAATGAATTTTGTATGAAAAATAGACTTGGTTAACCGTTATGTTTTAATAAACCGTCGGTGTTGTTACAAAATCTTGTAACTACGGCTTGATTCAAGGCATAGTTACAAGATTTTATAACAACACCAACGAAATACATGTACTATTTGTTTGTCCAAAATTGCGTCATAGTTAACTGGATAAATTCGTTCCCTATTTCCCAAATTCTGCAGGTCTGATGGGTAATTACAATGATGACAATACGGATGAATTTGTCTTACCAAATGGTACAAGTGTTGGTGACTCAACGACTTTTACAGAAGAATACATTTTCAACAACTACGGAAATGAATGTAAGTTAGAAACAAGGGTTTCCTTGCTAACCTTTCAATAGCTGCGATATCGTAGCCACAAACTTGATGATGGGTATTGGTTTGTGGCTACCAGTCCACCCTATTCCTTCTTGTGGAGCAAGACAAAAGAGTGGAAAACACATTTTCTTGCATAAATTTTCGAATACTAACATATCTAATCAGATGTGTATCCCATAAAAAGATATTCCATGACACAAATTCAGTTAAAAAGT
Organism: Fragum sueziense; assembly: GCA_963680895.1. NCBI lineage: Eukaryota > Metazoa > Mollusca > Bivalvia > Cardiida > Cardiidae > Fragum > Fragum sueziense. The sequence continues at coordinate 29,189,401 of OY804597.1, forward strand.
ATCAACAAGAATTGTTATCAATTATTTCTTCCAACGGCAAATTCAAGTTTCGGTAGAATAAAATGGGTGGGTACTCCCCTTCAAAATTGAATTGAACTTTATTTGAAAGTGATTTCAACATAAAACCACGCTGGATTGACAGAAAAATAGTTAACCTGTTGTCAGGTAACATTCTTACTACATTCCATAGGTTTATTTTTGAAGTTTGACTATGCTAAACTTGCTGGAATGAATCATTCCAGCACCTGCTCCATTGCAACGAATAGGAAAGAATTGTAACCAAAACCCAGATCAAAATTCAAAAAGGTTTCGGTTACATTGTTGCAACTAACCTTTCAAATGCCCCTTCCCAACCTGCCCAAAAAATTAATCGACAAATACTGAATTGAAAAAAATGTGTACTATAGCATTAAAAACTGTAAGAAAACAGATGGTGTTGTGGGTATTCTTTAGTCGCTTTCCCCAAAGTTTTCCAAATTTCTATCATGTGTGTCATTCAAACAAGATATATTATGGAAAAGGGTTAGAGAAGAATTTTTAAACAATGAATCAAATAATAAATCTCAGTGTCCCAACTGCTCAATCTTATCATGTTATTCTCAATATCAGGGTATGTGGCATAAGATAGTATAAAATCTAATCTATTAAATCTGAATGTTCCAACTTTACAAGCTAATTTTCCTGTTCACAATTTCAGGGCGTGTCCCATCAGAGAGTGATTCTCTATTCACCTATACGGGTGGTACCTCATACGCTTCTATCAACACCGTCTCATTCACGCCCACCTTCTTCAACCCAAATCTTACTGTCATGTTTCCCGATGAAACAAAGAGAGCCACAGCCATTAGTATATGCAACCCTGGAGAAACTACAGATCCAGATCCGGCAGCCAGGAGTCAATGCTACTTTGACTATGCTGTCTTAGAGGATGCTAGTTTGGCACAGAGCACTGCAAACAGTATCCAAGCTGTGGCAGATGCAAAGGCAGCTCTAGGTAAGTATCCCATCCATACTGAAACAGAATAAAATCTAGCACATCAGACTTTCACTCACAAAGTTCAATTCCTGACATCCTTTCTGACATAATTGTCTCCCACCAATCGTTTGATAACTGTTAACTCGTTACTGCACAGTGACGCCTTTTGACTCCCTCACAAGAAAAGGCTTGGGAAAACATTGTGGAAAATGAAGAAATTGCTTGTGACAAGCAATTTCTTCATTTCCCACAATATTTTCTACACAAAGAGACCAAATATGTAAATTTTCATTCAGTTTTATTTGTCGTCTGCAATGTCTTTGAATTTGGAGCACCCCAAAATTTTGTTGTTTGGGAAAGGGCTAACCTATCAGGACGAGCAGCTTGCGGCCCAGTAAGGAGGTTATGATAATACTGGTATGAGAAACAACAGGAAACCATGGTAAAGTGCTTCAGCTGCCTTGATATGTCTATAGCAGTTGAAAGTGGTGTTATACCCCTATCAATTCATCTGAACAAAATCCCTTGTATTCTTATAATTCCTTTCTCACAGTAAGTTTGTATCACTGAAAAAACTATATTATGTTAAACATTTTGTTTACCCATTCTCACATTTAATATTGATGCATGTTGATGCCCCAACAAGATAAAGGATTTTTGAAAACCTTGTGGAAAATGGATAAACTGTTTGCAAGAATTAATTTCTTCATTTTCCACAGTGTTTTCTACTCAGAAGGACCAAAAGTGTAAAATTTCATTCACTTGAAAGTTTTGTCATCAGCAGCTTTGAATTTCAACCAGTATAAATCCTTTACATCTTATGATGGGTTATGACGAATATTTTCATTGTAATTAATTTTGCTCCAGTTATAACCAATATAGTTGTGCCGGACCTGTCTCATTTACTTTACTTTTGAATATTTTGTTAAAAAGAGTGTTTTCATTTCATTGTAGCTAATTTTGCCCCAGTTATTGCCAACACTAACATTACACTGGAGCTGGTGGGAGGGAATTCTTACGCTACTCTGTACACTATAGTAGCAACAGATCCAAACAATGATACAATCACATATTCGAAAGTGACCGGAACACCAAGCGGAGTGTCAGTACAACAGACTGGAGCTGTCTCCTTTACTTCTGTTCCCATACTTGCCATTGATGACGGACCTATTACAATAACTATAGCAGTGTCAGACGGTACTATTGCCGCATTATCGCAACCACAAATTAAATACTGTACTTGTCAGGTAGGGTAATTTTTAGTGAGCCAGAACATTATATATGGGTAGCTAACGTCAGAGCCCTAGCGTTTTTGGTGGCACCCACATCAGTTGCATATAAGAAAAAACCCTTAAACCTGGTTTATACATGTATATGGTGCACTATTAAAGATCTAGCCTTTGTATTTCACTTATGGTTACCTCATGCTTAGACCTTTCATTTGGGACCAGGACCTTTTACCTTGTGACCTTGGAATTTGTCCCTTTATTTTTGTGACACACTCTCATATAGGGAAACTACATTGTCTGTGGACAACTCTTGTTTTCTCTGTCTCATGGAGTCCATGAAAGGCAAATAGGTCTTTGCAAATTCATATACACTTACAAAAGTTTTGAACTATCCATGTTATAGCCTTTCTTATAAAATATCAAGCATTTATTGAAAGCTAGTGTTAATCAAAAGTTGTTTCATATAATTATATTCATTGACAAACAAATTATTTAAAATTTCTATAATCTTAATATTTGTCAAATTATTCTTAATTTAGACAAAAATGTTTATCAATGGCTTGAAATTGTTGTCTGCAACCTCTTTAAATTTAGATTAATCTGAACTTCTGCCATCTGGTAATGGGCAGGTAAATACCAACTTGTTATTTACAGAATGGTGGTACATGTAATTTTGGGACAGATCCAGTTGAAGAGCAGTTTACAATTATTCCATGCCAGTGTCCTGCGGGGTGGGAGGGAGTTCAGTGTCAGACAGATATAGATGGATGTGCTGATACACCATGCTTTCCAGGTATAGTACACCTATATTAGCTGTTTCTCCTTTTACCTCAATATTTTCTGTGCAATGCACTTTGTCAATGCATAAATGCAAGTATCTTTTAGATGAACTTTTTCATTATTTTTCTGCAATGTTTCAACAAACACAGCTAAATATGATTCATATAGAAAGAACAAAACATGAAAAATGATGAATTACACAAAGATCTTGTCAAACTTTGGATGTCTCAAGATAATTGAATGACCCCTCTGACTTCAACAGATCGACTGTCGATTGTATCAATATGGTTATGTATGAACGATCAGAGGCTGTATATTATAACTTAGGGTATTGCATCCATCATTAGATACCAAACACTTGGTGCAACTTTGGGTGACTTCTGTGGCAACGGAAATTGACAAGGGATACCCTTGTCAATTTTCGTTGCCACTGATGACATCCAAAGTTGCAGGAAATATTTGGTATCCAATAATGGATGCAATACCTTAATACAAAAATTGGATTGAAACTTGTTTTTCCAGGTGTAATCTGCTCCAATGTTGTGCCGTCCCAGCTCTCCTCATTCCCAGACAGGCTCACTTGTGGTTTTGATGTCTCTAATATAAAAAGCTTGGGAAAATATTATAAGGCAAAAGAAGAAGTGCTGACAATCAACATTTTCTCCTTTTGCCTCATTATTTTCCTGGCTATTTTTGTACTTTTGTAATTTTGATGTCTGTGGCGGCGTTTGAGTTGGACTAACCTGAAATTTGGTTGTTAGGTAAAAGATTGATACAGAAATTGTATTGAAACTATTCCAGGTGTAATTTGCTCAGATGTGGTACCATCCCAGCTCTCTTCTTTTCCCAATGGCTTCACTTGTGATGAATGTCCCACATCTCTTGTTGGAAATGGAATTACTTGTGTTGGTAAGATACTTCTTGTTCTTTCGAAGTCAATATCTTTTTCCATGTATTGAAAAAAACATTGAGAGAAAGTAATGACATGGTGCAATCCTCATGCTAGATTTGTTTCTCTATGGCTTCACTTGTGATGAATGTCCAACTAACATCTCTAGTTGGAAATGGAATTACTTGTATTGGTAAGATACTTCTTGTTTTTTCCACTTCAAAATCTTTTTCCAAGTATTGGGAAACATTGAGAGGAAGTAATAACATGGTGTCATCCACTCACTTCACTTGTAATAAATGTCCTATGTCTCTCCTTGGAAAGCAAATTACTTGTGTTGGTAAGATAGTTCTTATTCAGTTGATATACCTTTTTAGCAAACAGGCTGCTGCCATGTTGCAGTTGTTAACATGTTGGAATCTCATTCATGCGGTTCTGGGTTTGATGCCTGGCCATGGCAAATTTCTTTCCTGACATTTGTCTGCCACCAATTGTTGGTTATTGTAAAACAAAGACAGATAAGCAGCTGGAGGCTTGGAAAGGATTTTTTGGTCATACTATTTAGAGAAAAGAAGGAATTAATGGTTAGGTACTCCAGCTGCAACAATATGAGTAAAAGTATTACTTAAAATTCAATTCATTAAAAATTACTAAATTCTGGATTGTTTGCCTTTATCTGGGAATGTTTACTTTCTCTTGTGATATAATTTCATTCAACATGGAAATACAATTTAGAATTGTTGGTGAATAATGCCCCTGTTATTAACCTATTTGTGTTGTCTACTTTAAGATGAGAATGAATGTGAGACCCAGGCACCATGTAACCAAACCTGTACAAATCAAGTTGGAACATTTACTTGCTCGTGCAATGATGGATTTCAACTCGGAAAAGATCTGAGGGCCTGTGTAGGTAGGTAGAACACTTTGCTTTTGTAAATAGTAATATTACATTTCATACCACAGATGGCTTTTCTTTTGATTTAATGGCATTTCTTAAAGTAAGATTATTGAAGAAAAAAACTTTTTTCAGAAGATTTCATTTGAATTGTCTCAATGAGACAATTTCAATGAGTACCTACAACAAATGATTTGACACACACTGAAAGCTCAAAAACTTTTTTAACAAGCTGTCAGTGTGTGTCAACTACTATGTTGTGGGTACTCATTGGAATTTTTGTTGTTCACAGATGATGATGAATGCAGTCTGGGCACTGATGACTGTGACAGTGTGGCGACTTTTACCAACACGGCCGGGAGCTTTACTTGCACTTGTAACATATCTTACATATCTAGATCTAGATTAACAGTATTTCACAAACACATCTTGTTTTCTCCCCAGATGATGATGAATGTAGCCTGGGCACTGATGACTGTGACACAGCGGCCACTTGTACCAACACGGCCGGGAGCTTTACTTGTACTTGTAATGCAGGATACACAAATACTGGGGCCGGTAAAACTGGACAGTGTCAAGGTAGGCCCGGTTTTATATAGTCAGACTCGATCTGGATAAAAGGGCCTTGAGATGCGTTAAAATTACATCACATTCCCATTTCACTTTTTACAGTATGTCTTGATGCTAAGATTGGTTATTCTAATGCGTTTAAATGCTATAAGTTTTTTAAATTGTTGCTGCTATGCTGAAAAAACGCCTTTAAAATTGAAACGGAAATGACTAATTCTTTTTACATCTGAACTGTAGTAAAGGACAATTACATGCATGTAGTTTAATTTTAACCAAAAATGTATATTCTTTGTAAACTGTGCAGTATTTTTGCTTCAGATTCTCAGAATTTTCATAAGAAATTATGCATGAAATAAGCCATTTTTGATATCTCTATGAGTTTCAGTTCTTGTATTTAGTCAATGCAATGATACTTTTAACATTTTTATGCCCCCGTATCGAGAGATTGGGGGCATGTTGTTTTACTTGTGTCCGTCTGTCTGTCCGTCCGTCCGTCTGTCTGTCCGTCTGTCCGAAAACTTAACATTTGCCTTTTCTCCAAAAGTGTTTGATATACAAAGCTCAAATTTGGTATGCAAGTTTCTTTCAATGATATCTACCTGTTCCATGCAGCATGACCTTCCTCAAGATCATCCTTAACCCTTTCCCAAACGGCGAAATTTTTGGGTTATCCACTTGGAAAGCTGCTGCAGACGACAAAAATGATAATAATATAGACATGATTTGTGTAAAATATGGCACAGAAAATATTGAGACAAGAGGAGAAACTGCTGGTTATCAGCAGTTTCTTCTTTTGTCTAAATGTTTTCCCAAGCATTTTCTCTTTGGGACGTCAAAACCAGGTCTTGTTTGGGAAAGGGTTAATCAACCCTTTACACAAAAACTTAACATTTTAGAAAAATGGCCATTTCAGGGGCATTGGTGTTTCACAAACACATCTTGTTGATACTTAGAATTACTAGATATTATTTTCTTTAATGATGGGAATTCCCGACTCTAACTCTTTTTTTCTTGATGTTATTTTTAGACATAAACGAATGTGTAGTTAACAACACGTGCCCTGCTAACAGTACCTGCCAAAATACAGCTGGTTCCTTCTCGTGTCCGTGTGATACAGGCTTCCAGTTTGATTCATCATCAAATACGTGTAATGGTGAGTGAAACTTGTCTCCGGTAGAGAGTTGATCCATTACTAGACTGCAAAATTTTTGACTGATCCAAATTCAAAGATGATTAAGACAACAATTTCAAGTAAATGGAATTTAATAATTTTGCCTTTTTCAGTAGATATCATTGCGGGAAATGAAGAAATTGCTTGTGACAAGCAATTTCTTTATTTTCCACTTTGTTTTTCCATGCCTTTTTCATGAGGGAAATAAAAAAGCATCAGTGTGTGGTAATGGGTAAAAGCTTTGGCTTCACATTAAATAAGTTTGATTTTGATTCCTGGTAGCAGATTGTTCTCCATGACATTTTGTCGGCCCACACATTCAGCAGGAGCACTAACGCAGTTCTCAGTACTTAGTTGAATAACTGAAACTTTCTCATGGCACGATGAAAAAAACAAAACATTTTATATCAAATAATTCAGCCAATCAGAGCTGTTATGACATCCTGTATTTTTATTCAACCAATAAGAATCGGCATGACATTGTTTCTTACATTATTTCAGCCAATCAGAGCTATCATAACAATTTGTATTATTTTCAGATATTGATGATTGTGCTCTGCAGACAGTATGTCAACAATCGTGTGTTGATGGAGTTAACACATTTACATGTTCATGTAACACTGGATTTGTGGTTGATACACAAAATAGTTCACTGTGTGTTCGTAAGTATTATGTGATTCTATTAAAATTGCAAAAATTAACTTTAGTTATCTTAACTTACACACTTGGGATGTGTACTGTGGCAGATCCAGGATTTCTGTGAAGGGGGTCCAAACTTACAAAAATGGGGTATACTTTTTCTTAGTATAACACAAATTTGACTGAATTTCTGTATCAAAATGAAATAGTTAGGCTTCAGAGGGAATACTGAACCTTCTCTGTATCTGCCACTGAGTGTCCTAATGATACTTCAACTATATTTTCTTGCAATCTTTGTGTATCAGTGTCCTAGGATTTTTAAAGTCTCTTCATAATATATTAGGCTATTTGCCAATTGTTAGGTATTATATGTATTGAATAAAGGTCTGTTGCAGGTCATATAAATAAAGAAATACACCTTATTCAATCGGAAAATTGCTTATGCAATTGTCTCACTTTTATGTGCATGACTAGTGATTACTTAATAAGAGTTATGAAGAAAAATCTTTTGTCATAAATTTAAATATTCAAATTTAGGTAGACATTCATTCTGTATAAATATTATCCTTCGGTAAATGCCATTTTATGAAACAACAAATATTACAGCTGCTGTTGAATGCAGTGCTGAGCAGCGTGCCAACTGTAGCGGGGGTAACACCACAACATCTACATGTGCCCTGGATTCTGGATCTGTACTCTGTCTGTGTGTCAATGGGTATGGGAAGGGAGGAGATGGCATATGCATAGGTAATATACACTTTCTGTTTGTCAAGGATCAGTTAAAAGAATCTGATATAAAACCAACAAAAGAGTATTCTAGTTTAATTAAATGTTTATCTAATTTTCGTATTAAAAGAATATTAATTGGCATGCTTAGGTTAGTCATAAACAGGCAGGTATTAATTAAGCAGATGAAGGCTACAAGAGACAAATGCCTTACTTTTACTGGGGGCCAAACCCAGTTCAGAAAAATGTAAAAAATAGAAGATCTCTTTAGAATCCACTGTAAAGCTTCTTGTGCAAATGTAGATTTGTACTTGTAGGTGTGTATGACACAATTTTTGAGAATCTTTCATAAAGAATTTTTGAGTTATGCCTCTGATTTGACAAAAAAAATGTTTTTCCAGACAACTCCTCCTACAGTTTCTCTCCGGTTGTGTGCATATGGACCTTTAAATGTGTAAGCATGTCATTAAAAATTTCTTAAGTTTTGGCCCCTGATTTGACAAAAAAATGTTTGTTGGGACAACTTCTCATATAGTTTCTACCAGATTTGCTTCAAACTTGGCAGAAGTGTGCATAAGGACCTGCACGGGTGATTGACACAATTTCATGAAACTTCCAATCATTATTATTCTAGATGTTGATGAATGTCAGACGGGTGTAGACGCATGCGAGGAGGCTACGTGCACAAACACAGACGGAGGCTATACATGTACATGTAACACTGGCTTTCAGTTCCAGTCAGGATCACAGTTTATATGTGAAGGTGAGACCTCCTAAATGAAGAGTCTTCTCAAAATATAAGACAGTGAAATCATTGATTTGTTTGAAATTATGCTTATTAGGCTAATCTACACAAAAATGACAGAGATACATGTATGATGTACAATGATATGAATAAGATGTTCTATACTAAATTTTGCCTACAACAATATAATGAAATAAGCTGCAGTTACTGTTTGTTTTGAAGATAAGTGACAATATGTATTTTTGAATCAGCAGTGTAAGGATAAAGCCCTTATACCAATGACTTCTTCTGAACATGACTTTGTAGAATAGGGGTACTAATGCTTTGAGTACGTTTTTACATGCAACTGTCATATATCTGTGATAACTTTGTTTCTGCTTCAGCTATTACTTTCAAACTTTGCACATGCTTCTGTGACCCTCAAGGCAAAGATTCATTACTTTTAAATATAATTTAGTGGAATTTAGTCTTTGAAATTTTTCACTATCTAGCACTTGATATTCGTGTTTTTCTGTCCTCCGACAGCTCTTGTTTGTAACTCTGAGTCTCTTATTTTGTAGATATAAACGAGTGTTTGTCCACACATCAGTGTGTGAGTCCGGCCGTCTGTGTCAACAGTCCGGGTAGTTATGTGTGTAACTGTCCAGTGGGATATTTGCGATCATCAAATGGTCTACAGTGCGAAAGTAAGTACATATAAACTTGGTTATTTATTGGTTAAAAATAAAGCATGCTTCTTGAAACCATGCGGTAAATCAGTTTTTAATTTCCATAGAACTCTTTAACATTTTAACAAAATTTCTTAGCATATTGTAGGATTCTTTTTGTTCGAAAACATACATGGCGATTGATTCTTTTATATGATTAAAAAAGAAATCATGAGAAAATGGGACAAAAGGATAGAACAAAGTCAATTATGCAAATAATGACCTGTCCAGGCCACTGTACTTTAGAACTCTGGTACACCTCTTAAGATTCTTTCGATTGAAAAATTTACATACTGCATATTTATATATAGCATTCATTTGTATAATTTTCCGTAGAAATATACCCACCTGCTGGTCAATTATATCATCTTGTTTTTCCTCTCTAGATATTGATGAAATGTAATTCCACTACAACCAACAATTGTGACTATCAAGATGGTTTCTGTTCTGACATTAACTTCATTATAACATTATGACATTAACCCATTACCACACAGTGACTCCCTTTGACTCCCTATAAGATAATGGCTTTGAAAAACATCGTGGAAAATGAACAAATTGCTTGTGACAAGCAATTTCTTCATTTCCCACAATGTTTTCCATCCAAAAAGACCTAAATATTAAAATTTCCATTCACTTGAAATTGTCGTCTGCAGAATCTTTCAATTTGGACCGCCCTAAAATTTTGTCGTTCGGTAATGGGTTAACAGTTGGAAGTTTTACTTGTGCCTGCTAAAACTCGATACTCGATGTCTGTTGTTTAATCCTTTCCCAAACGGCAAAATTTTAGCGTAATCCACTTCAAAATCTGCCACAAATGACAAAATGGAAGTTACTACAGATAGAACTTGTGTAAAATCTGGCATAGAAAATATTGAGACAAAAGGAGAAACTGCTGGTTATCAGCAGTTTCGTCTTTTGTTTCAATGTTTTCCCAAGCCTATTCTCTTAGGGACGTCAAAACAAGGTCTTGTTTGGGAAAGGGTTAAAATTGCATGAAAACACTGAAAGAAAAGAAAACATATTTCAATAATCTGATCTTTTTTCCATAAAGATATTGATGAATGCAATTCCACTACGACCAACAACTGTGACAATCAAGATGGTTTATGTACTGACACTGTTGGAAGTTTTACTTGTGCCTGCAAAACTGGATACTTGTATCTGTTGTTTAGAATTGCATGAAAACACTGAAAGAAAAGAAAACATATTTCAATAATCTGATTTTTTCCCCCTCAAGATATTGATGAATGTAATTCGACAACAACCAACAACTGTGACAATCAAGATGGTATCTGCACGGACACAGTTGGTAGTTTTACTTGTGCCTGCAAAACTGGCTTTACAGGAGATGGGTTCCTGTGCTCAGGTATTTATACCAGGAATCATTTTTGGGTGATATTCGTGCAAATTCTCTCCTTTTATCGCCAGAAATTTCATTCAAATTAGCTAAATGAGAAAATATCTCACAGAAAATATATTTTTGACATGGGATTTGGTACACTTTGCCATGGAAAACATAGTATTTCTCATTAGTTTTTGCTGAATAAGAATTTTTTGGCATTTAAATACTTAACCAGAATTATCCCTGTTTTACTGAATATTTCTATACTGCGGGGATGAGAATCTTCAACTATTGGGCAAATTTCAGCATTTTGGGTTAAATTTTATGATTTCGTTTTGTTACAAATTCAGTCGGATCTGTCCAGATCTGATGTTTTTGAAAGGGAATGCAAGGGGTTTCAGCTTTTTTTCACTGAAACTGATTCACATCTTTGAGTTACAAATCTCATTCTGGGTTACTGGGTAAAGTCAGAGCAACATATAAGAGGGTTTGAAGGAAAGTTACAAAATTTATTCATAGACATTGGAATGTATTTATGTTAGATGTCATGGTATTGTACACTTAAGCAAAAGTTTTTCTCGTTGTTTCATCAAATACCGGATGGTTATATTATATTATGGTTGTCAAAACCAGATCTTGTTTGATAAAGGGTTAAGCCATAACATTTCTACAAATAATTTCAGATTTGAACGAGTGTAACGAGGCAAACAGAGGAGGGTGTACACAGGGATGTAGAAATCTTATCGGAGGTTTTGAATGTTTCTGCGGTAATGGATTCAACCTAAATGCGGACAATGTCACATGTGATGGTAATGTACCTATGAAATTATCACACCCTGGCTTGGTTTATCATTTTAAACATGGTTCTCTGTTGGGCATAAATAATGACTATTCCACATGGGTGAAAACCCTTCTGTTTATTTATTGTTTATTTACTGGAAGGCATAATTAAGAGTTCTTGTTAAAATAATGATAAAACCATGGTAGAACATTGTTTATTGCATTTCTAAAATGAAAAGAACATTGAAAAGAAACAAAATGAAATTTTATAGTTCATTCAAATTTAGCACACAGAAATGCAGATTAATTCATTTAACTTCTAAGCCCTTTGGTATTATTGGTATTATGTAATGGTCCTTGACCAGTAGGCCTGTTATCTGTCAACATAACATTCACCATATAACTAATTGACAATGCGGACTTATTTTTTTCTTTCTTTTTTTTTTTTTATATATATATAAATGTCAATGTTAAATATCTTTGAAGAAAAAATATCTAGCTAGATGGAGGCATCAGTAATTCACAAAATTTTATCAAAACATATCAAAAATTTATAAACGCTATATTTTGTCTTCAGATGTTGATGAATGTGCCTCAAGTACACTCAACCTGTGCTTTAACAATACCTACTGTACAAACACAGCTGGAGGCTATACTTGTTCTTGTCCAGAAGGGTTTGAGTTGAAGACTGACGGATATACATGTAGATGTAAGTCAAGGGCTGACTTCAGTTGGGACTATAGCTTGAGCCATCATTAGGAACCAGCACTCTTCTATCTATTAGATTCACCCTCGTTCTGTGTCAGCCAATCAAAATCTTTGTTTACCTGGACACTGATTGGTCCACTATTTATCCGGGCAGTACCAAATGGCGTAATGGCTCGGATGGCCTGACCACAGTTTTATGGTCAGAATAGTCTTGTGGAAATGACATCAGATAGCTCTCACTATTAGTGTTTGCTTGGAGTTATAGCTAAAATAGCTCAAGCTAGTCCCAATGAAAGTCGGTCTAAATCTTACTTTTCATCTTATTTTTTTTGTTTTTGAGCTGAAAACACAGATATACTTGTAGATGTAAGTTTGTTGCTTTACACTTGTTTTGACATAAAGTTGTGGCGTAGTCGTAATTTTGAAATTAAAGATTGCTTTCTTATGATCATTTGTGTTGACATGTTATGTCACTTGTATGATGCCTCAATTAAAGAAATTGAACTTTGATTCCGAAGTTGCGATTCAAATATTGCCAAAATACTGATTTTACTGTTGTTGTTTATTTACAGCATTAACCCAGTGTGCGTCTAACAACACATGTGAGATCAGCTGTAATGTAGTGAATGGTGTAGGTACATGTATATGTCAGAAGGGATACAATCTAGCTGGGAAACAATGAGGGAAAAGGAGAAATGTCACTTTGAATTCATTCTTGTTGTTTATTTACAGCATTAACCCAGTGTGCGTCTAACAACACATGTGACATTAGCTGTAATGTAGTGAATGGTGTAGATACATGTATCTGTCAGAAGGGATATGAACTAGCCGGAGATGGAAGCACTTGTCAAGGTATCAGTAAAGATTTTAAATTACATTTCACTAGGGGGGTGTCAAAACCTCGTAACTACAGCTTGATAAAGCTGTAATTACGATGGTTTGAAACCCCACTAATGATTTATACTTTATTTTAAAAAAGAATTGAATAAAAGAATAACAAACACAACATGACACTTTTGATTAAGAATGGCTATATGTTACAACAAGATTCTAGTCTGGTCCAAATTACAAGGAGCGCTGGACTAAAATGAGATACAATGTAGATACAAATTCATGTAGGAAATCATCATGCTTTTACATAGATGATCCTTAAAGGAACAGAAAAAACCCATACCAATTGGAGTTGTCAAAAACGTGCCTGTGTGAGAATGGTTAAACTTAGTGAATGAACGACTGAAATCAGGTATCCAATAGGTGACGTCATGTGTATTGTTTTTGTAACTTAAAGTGACATTTCACAAATATTTTATGTAAAATTTACTTATATTTTTATCTGAAAGAGCTTATTTTCTTATAAAATTCTGAAAATTTCAAGCCAAAGTGTTGCACCGTTTATGAGAAATGTATATTTTTGTGTTAAAAAAGTTATCAGCAACAACTTCAAAAAACTGATAGCAGTTATACAAATTAGAATAACCAATCTTGGCATTTGAAAAATGAAATAGGAATGTTATTTCCCTTTAACTTCTATTGATTACAGACACCAATGAGTGCATAGCTTTGGGGTCTACACTATGTCCGACAGCCAACAATGTAGTATGTAACAATCTGCCAGGTAGCTATAGTTGTGTATGTACCAATACAACACTGTATCAACAGGTAGAAGCTGATAGGTGTGTAGGTGAGTTAAGATCAGGCTTTTTACTATTACTAAAATACAAGGCATGGGAAAAATCAGACAATTAGTCTAGGAGCCAGCTTTTACAAAGGGGGTTAAATTAAAAGTTCTTGCAACCGGTGACCTATAAAATTTTGAGTGGTATTTTTCAATACATTAGGGTCCCATGCTTTGGTTAAGGGTGGATGACATGCTTTAAAGTGGTAGGATTTTTTTAAAATCAAGGTCAAAGGTCATTCGGTGCACTTTTCATACATACCTCCTAAAATACCCCATAACTTACTCATTTAATAAGCTAAAACAATTATTTTAGCATCAAAATAAAGCTAATGATTTGCACTTTGACTTACATGAATAATATACAACTTTTGGATTTTCTATTTTTTAGAATATTCATAAATATAGCAAAAATTGGCTAAAAATCACTAAAATAAGTTTTGTCTACAAGTGAAAAAAAAGTTTTTAAAATACCAAAGGTGTGTTTTTGTGTTTGAAATCATACTTAAAAATTCCCCAGGGACCTGTTCTTGACTTACATGTATTTCTTCACAGAATTAGTCTTTGGCTTAGGCTTGTAGTCATAGGTAAATGTGGGTGGGGTAAATTTTCCCTAAAATTGCAAAACATGCAAACATTGATGTAACAATATATCTTATACATAAATGTGATATTTTATTAGAATTTATTGTTTTAAAATCATATTTGCAGGGATTTGTAGAGCTTTTAATGCATATTCCTGAAAATTAATTTGAATTTTAAGAGCCAAAATAACAATTCAATGAAACAGCATGTTAGATGGATACAGATTATATCAACACCACAATGTCAAAACTATGACTCTTAAAGCGAATATTTATCAAGTATCTATATAGATAGTAATCGGCAGCTGAAAATATTCCCCAGACCCGTGCCATATTTTATAGGAATCAGAACAACATGGGGACGGTCAGAGTTTGCATTGTTGGGTAGTGCATTGTTTTTATAGAGCCAAAGGGAAAGGAATTTCGCGCTGGAACCAAATAACTCATACACAGGAAACACAGTTTACAGTTTAAGTGAATAAAAAATATCTCTAGTATTACATACTTATTAGAGATACCGAAATATCTTTTTTTCCAAAAATATATTTCTCCCTTTGTTCAAAATGGCCAACAAAATTCAAGATGGCCGCTTTAAATGTTTATATAGCGAAATTTTAACATAGATAGAAATAAGACCACGAATTAGTCGTTTTTATGCCCTGCATCGATAGATCGATGGCATATTGTTTTACCATTGTTCGTCTGTCTGTCTGTCTGTCTGTCTGTCTGTCTGTCTGTCTGTCTGTCTGTCTGTCTGTCTGTCTGTCCGTCCGTCAGTCCGAAACTTAACATGAAAACTTAACATTGGCCTTTTCTCCAAAAGTATTCCACATGCAAAGCTCCAATTTGGTATGTAACCTTCTTTCAATGATATCTATCTGTTCCATGCAATATGACTTTCCCCAAGGTCTTGCAATAATACAATTATTAATTCACCGGTCAAGTGGGTAGCCCTTTCCCAATCGACAAAGTTTTAGACCTGTTCTAAATCAACGGACAGTGTTGCAAACGACAAATAAATTAATGTTCTTTAACGCAGAACAAATTAGAAATTGAAATGAGTACCCACAGCAAAGGTTCTCTCCAATATCAATCTCAGAATTGGGCTCTAATATGTCACCCCTTCTCTCTCTGTTATCGTAAGCTCTTATCCCTTTCCCCAAACGACATTTTTAACAAAAAGACGCTTTGCGAAAACATTACGGCCAAAGGAAAAAATGCTGCATGATTAATCTGCATTTCTCCTTTTGTCGCAATGCCTCATGTGCTTTTTATAAATCGCATATTCATTAAGATCCATTCGTCATTATGGAACGGCTTTCAAATAAGAAGCGTCAAATTAGTTGCCGTAATAATAATCCTTGTCAACCCTACCATGAAAACTTAACATTTAAACTAATTAACGTGAAAACGTAACATTGGCCTTTTCTCCAAAGGGAGTTCTCACACAAACCTTGTCAATCATTTATTTAAAAGCTTAACGTAAAGACGTATCATTGGCCTTTTCATGGGCATCCGTGTTTCACAAAGACATCTTTTTTTAAGATTAGGCTGAATTATATATGAATTCTTGAGAGATAGCCAGTGATGTGCATTTTAGAAAGTAAGACCATTTTATAGAGTTTTATTTGTCAAACGACGACCGAAATGTCTTCTGCATGATAGTTGCGTAAAGCAGAAGTAATGCATAAACTCATTGTTTTGTTCATTTTATGTATCATGTATACTTTACTAAATATAAGTAATAGATCTATCTGTGTCTTTATATACAACACTATCCTCATCCTCATCATCACCATCATCAACAACAACTACAATAACAACAAGACACATGATGCAATAACCAGACTTGTATAGTCCACAGCTATCCTATACTAAACACTTCAATACACTCAACTCATGCCATATATACTCATGTCTGATGCATCAAGATTCTCAAGTCTTTACACAGTTCTAACTCACAAACACATGCATCAATGCATAAAAGATCTTCTCTTTGACACGTAGACCTTCGCATGTGGCAGTCAGTTTAACACGAGCATTGTGTGATGTCAAGCAAAGCTAGAGGTGCAGGATCTTTACGCATTCTTACAGGAACTAAATTATTGTTGTCATCCTTGGTCCATACATGGCATGCTGGTGATGGTAGATTCAGATACTGGTCAGTTTAGTGCTTACAAATATAGGAATATACTGAATTTATGTTTATACAGAAAATATATATGGGTCCATATATTTTTATGCCCCTGTATCGAGCGATCGGGGGCATATTGTTTTACTCTTGTCCGTCCGTCCGTCTGTCTGTTCAAAACTTAACATTGGCATTTTCTCCAAAATTATTAAACATACAAAGCTCATTTGGTATGTAGGAGGGCTGTTTATAAAGTATCCGGAATTATGTCATATTTTTTTCATTTATGTACTAACTGTTATGATATTATAGGATACAGAAACTAAGTTTATGCATTAAGGCGCATTCTATAGTTGTTTTGGCAACATAGGGTCATATTGAGCAGCGCAACCTAAGTCTGAGATGGATAAGTCAGGAAAGTCTGTATTATTCATCTAATATTTACATCTTTTCGATATATTTGCCACTGCACGATATACCACATTTCTAACATATGCATTTATTTCTCAAAGAAGCGTCTGAGCTGTACTTGGGGAATTCTATAGATAGTTTCTTGGACACAATTGGCAAGTCATGAACGATTTCGCCGACGTCATGTTGGGACGTCCAGATATAGGCCTATTAAAGTCAGAAACATCATAGGTAAAATAATTTATAAATGCATTATACCACTCACAAATGCTTGTTTTTTCTCATACAAGTATTAGCTGTGCGTGTTCATAATCATAAAGATCGTCTCTGATTTTGATTTTCCAAATTACACTCAAATCATTATTGAATATCATTGCCCTAGCACCATATTTGCTATGTAAGCAAAGCGATGACTCCAAATGTCAGCCGATGATGTTACGTTTGCTGAGAAAAATGTCCGCTCAAAGGTAACAAGCATTTTGGACAATTGTTGAAGTCAAAATACAAAATATGATTGCTTTAAAAGCGATTCATAAGTGAAATCTTTGCAAATTGTCAAAAGTTTCCCCGCTCAACGTGACCCCCCCATGTCGAATGCGCCCTTATCCAAAACAGCATCATTTTTGTTCCAGGATCAAATGTATAATTCTTCAAAGTATATGTGTTTAAAATTTTCATCTCAGTTGGTTTAAAAGTTAAAACGGCAAATGGGTGATTAGATTTGTGTACAATATAGCCTAGAAAATTTTGAGGCAAAAGAAAATGTTTATAATCAGAATTTTCTCCTTTTGCATCGATGTTTTCCCATGCATTTTCTCCTAGGGACGTCAAAACGAGGTCTTGTTTGGGAAAGATTCAATGATTTCTTTGATATAGATACAAATGAAAGATGCACGATTTACTAGGAATAGTTTTAGCCATGTAATAAGTAAAACATTGTCAAGAATTTTGTCAGGTATATTGTTGTGGAGTTAGAACAACCACAGGTCCAAAGATTTTTTAAACCAAAAGTTTCTCTGTGTCTGCTCAAATACGTATTACAGTCGTGAATCAATAAACAAAGTTATGTTATGATGATAGGATTGTGGAGGATGGATCAACAATTGTGGTATCTTTATTTTCTACTATTTACTCGGAACAAAATGTCACATGCAATAAATAATTTGCATAATAAGAGATATAGAGCCTATTGAGTTCAATTTCTTGTACAATTAAAACTTATTGGGTCACAAAATTAATTAAACTCAAAGACCAGATCCTTTGTTGTCCCTATTGAAGGCATGTACATAAACGAATATACGATACTAACATGTTCACGGTTACTCTTGGAGACCTTCATAACCACACATCAGAACATCCAGATTCTAGACTGATGTTATTGATGTGTATTCACAGAATGGAATATTCTGTTCCAAATTACATTTTATGTATACATACTCGAATGTTCTCGTAAGGCTACCACGTGTAAGCATTGCAATGATGGCAGTTTCGTAATTATTAAAGACCAATGCTAGGTTGTCGGACATACAAAACGATAGGGAATATGTTTATGAAATATTGTATGGAATGGTCAACCTGGATAGCTAGATCATTTCTGCACAAGGACATTTCAAATGAAGTTCATTTAGTTCTTCTAAATCAAGTCTGTTCTTCTAAATCAAGTGTATATAATTAACTAACCGCACTTTATATTTATAGTAACATTTATGTGACATTGAACCTTGATAGTGAAAAAATTAGTTCCAGCTTTAAAATGGCTTTCCTTTTGGGTCTATAAAAGCAATGCACTACACAACAAAGTGAATTCTGACCATCCCCATGTTGTTCTGATTCCTGAAAATCTGGCATGGGTCTCTTTAATGTCCTTTACCCGTAAGATAGAAAGAGAATATTTTCAGCTGCTTACTATGCAAATCTGAGTCTTGTTTCATTTAATTGTACTAGATACTTGATAAATATTCGCTTTAAGAGTCATAGTTTTGACATTGTGGTGTTGATATAATCTGTATCCATCTAACATGCTGTTTCATTGAATTGTTATTTTGGCTCTTAAAATTCAAATTAATTTTCAGGAATATGCACTAAAAGCTTTACAAATCCCTGAAAACATGATTTTAAAACAATAAATTCTAATAAAATATCACATTTATGTGTAATATTTATTGTTACATCAATGTTTGCATGTTTTGTAATTTTAGGGAAAAATTACCCCACCCACTTTTACCTATGACTACAAGCCTAAGCTAAAGACTAATTCTGTGAGGAAATACATATAAGTCAAGAACAGGTTTCTGGGCAATTTTTAAGTATGATTTCAAACACAAAAACATACCTTTGGTATTTTTTTAAAAAAAAAATTTCACTTGTAGACAAAACTTATTTTGGTGATTTTTAGCCATTTTTTGCTATATTTATGATTATTCAAAAATATTGAAAATCAAGAAATTGAGTATTATTCATGTAAGTCAAAGTGCAAATCATAAGCTTTATTTTGATACCAAAATAATTGTTTTAGCTTAAAAAATGAGTAAGTTATGGGATATTTTAGGAGGTATGTATGAGAAGTGCACCGAATGACCTTTGACCTTGATTTAAAAAAAATCCTACCACTTTTAAGCATGTCATCCACCCGTAACCAAAGCATGGGACCCTAATGTATTGAAAAATACCACTCAAAATTTTATAGGTCACCGGTTGCAAGAAAAGTTCCATTCCAGGACCTGGCTCCTAGACTAAATAGTATGAAGTAATTTTCCATACAGTATATACCTCCATATCCTTGGATACCACAAGGACTGTTACGCTACATGACGTGGCACGTAGCGTAACAGTCGCCGGGGTATCCGAGGATGATACTGCCACAAGAATAAAGACTAACAGGGGCCCAGTTGCCAAATGGCCTCTAGTTTTAGGGCTGGACCCCTGATTTATTTAGGACTGGACCCCTGACCTTTTGGAGAGAATGATCCTTATGTTGAATATTGGATATAAGACATGCTGGGTCCCTATATCAAAATCAATTATTTCATAAAATATCATTTCATAAATATATTGTGTTGTGGTTCAGAAGTTATTGAAACCCCTGATAATTGTCAAGAATTGCCATAATGTTATATTAACGCCGTGCCATATTTTGGACCATGTTTCATTCAAATGAAATACAGATTTTTTTCTCAGTTGTTTCTAGACTTTTTTATCCAAATAATTGATAGGTATATTATCCTTCTCATGCTTTTCAAATCATGCTGTTCATGTCATATTCCTGCCGTAACCAAAGCTTTTGCTGGCAGTATACACTAAGATCAACCAGCACAGACATGTCTTTGCAGTCTTATTGATTGTAGCCAGTACTGGCTGCTTTCTAGTAAAGTATTGTTCCAAAAACTTGAGGCAAACTGAATGATAAGCCTCGTAAAAGGGCACTTTGCTTTAAACAGAATTTTAAGTGAACAGAAATAGCGTTTAACCCTTTACCACATATTGACTCTTTTTCACTCCCCTAAAGAAAATGGCTTTGGAAAACATTGCGTAAAATGAAGAAATTGCTTGCGACAAGCAGTTTCTTCATTTACCACAATGTTTTCTACACAAAAAAATCACAGACTTTTAAATTCTATTTTCTATTTCTAAGTTGTCATCTGTAAAGTCTTTGAATTTTGACAAGTCCAAAATTTGTTGTTTTTGAAAGGGTTAAATCAAGTTTTTATTTGTCCTCAGATGTTGATGAATGTTTAAACAGCCCGTGTCAAGCCAATGATCAGTGTTCAAACCTTGTACCTGGCTTTAGTTGTACCTGCCTTACTGGGTTTACAGATCTTAATGGAGTTTGCACAGGTAAGACATTCTAACACATCCTTTGATGAAAGCACTGGTGGTGAACTCGGCCAAAGCGTTGGATGCTTTTTCGCGATCATAGTATTCCGTCGTTGTTGTTATAAAATATCGTAACTACGGCTTCGATAAAGCCGTACTTACGAGATTATATAACAACACAGACGGTTTGTCAATACATATCGATATACCTGGTCTATTTTTAGAACAAATTCATTGTTATCAGAAAAACTATCAAATCAGATCTTTAAACTCACATTTAAAAGCAAAATATCTGTACCTTGTGGTAGCGAAAAACGTCCCCATCTTTGGCTGAGTTCACCACCAGTGAAAAGTCTTCAGGCCTAAATAGTTTAGCTGATATAGGTTTTGATAATTGATCTGCCAGAGCATCTCTAGCCATTAGCTAGAGATGCTATGCCAGGTCATTTATTGTGAGTTGTTACATCATATTGTTACTTTTCTTTAGAAACAAGCTGTAGTTTGGATGTTTTTAAGAAAAGCAGTGATACTCTATCAGTCAAAAAATGTTCCATAGCTAAAAAGCTCAATTCCATCCCTGGCTTGACCAGTATCGTTTCAAACATCGGCAAAAATTGTCTGAATTGTCTCAGGTCAATGAATGATTGGCCAATTGATTTTTTTTTATGAAATATTGAACGAACATATATTATATACATGAGCCGGGATCTTGAAAAATCTCTTAGAGCTTTTGAGCCCAACATGGCTGCAGATCAGCATGCGTATACATGCAGTCTGATCAGGGGCCATGTTGTTCTCCAATAGATTCTTCATGACCTGTAGCAACCATGAGACAGCAGCATAGATCCCTGTCTGAATGCACTTAGGCACTGATTGATCTTGAAACATGGTATTCTTGAGGAACCTTTTTCCACATCCTGACTAATTTTCAAACTGTTGCTGACATCTTGTTGCGATATATGGGGCATCATTTGTTTAACACAGTTCTAAAGGGTAACAAATGCTAACTTTGATCCATCTTGGTCTTTAAACTATATAAAAGACCATCCTTTGTTACCCAGGTGTCTTAATTATGCTATGCTGCATGGGCCCGTGGGACAATTTGATAGTAAAGCTTTCATGCAGCCATGGAAAATCAATGCAAAATATCATAGCAAATAGGATGTGCCCTTCTAAAGATAATGCATTGCCAATGACAACCAAGATTGCTGTTTTTCCGAGGATGCCTAAATACCAATTTTCTATCATTTCTTTTATCTAGCCCAACATATTTGGATATATTTACATTTGTAATTTTAGATATCAATGAATGTGGAGCTAACACAGACAACTGTCATCCAACCCTGGCTACCTGCACCAATATAGATGGAGGATTTACTTGTGCCTGTAATACGGGATATAGCGGTAATGGGTTACAGTGTGAGGATATAAATGAATGTCTGCAGGGAACCAGTGGCTGTGATGCCATAGCAACTTGTACCAACAATAATGGAAGTTTTACATGTTCCTGTCCGACAGGTTATAATCTAGCTTCAGATGGTCTAACATGTACAGGTAAGTTTATGTAACCAAACAACATATTTTTGTGTTACCATAGCAAGATAGAATAATTTTTTGTTGCCATAGCAGCTTAAGTTTATGTTACCATAGCAACAAAGAATAAGTTTGTGTTGCCACAGTGGCATGAGTTTGTGTTACCATAGGACCATAAAATAAGTTTTTGTTGCCATTGCAGCATAAGTTTATGTCACCATAGCAACATAGAATAAGTCTTGTTGCCATATCAGCATAAGTTTATGCTACCATAACAACATAAAATAAGTTTGTGTTGCCATAGCAGCATAAGTTTTTATTACCATAGCACCATAGAATAAGTTTGTGTTGCCATAGCAGCATAAGTTTATGCTACCATAACAACATATAAAAAAGTTTGTGTTACCATAGCGCAATAAAATAAGTTTTTGTTGACATAGCAGCATAAGTTTATGTTACCATAACAACATAGAATAAGTTTGTGTTGCCATAGCAGCATAAGTTTATGCTACCATAACAGCATAAAATAAGTTTCTGTTGCCCTAGCAACATAAATTCATATTACCAAAGCAACATAAAATAAGTTTGTGCTGCGACAGCAGCATAAGTTTATGCTACCTTAACAACATAGAATAAATTTATGTTGCTCTAACATTATAAGTTTGTGTAACCATAGCAACATAATTTTGTGTAACCATAGCAACAAAAGTTAGTTTTACCATAGAACATAAGTTTATATTGACATAGCAAAACAATTTTTACTATCATTTTCTTATTTATTGTTATATTTTCCCATGCCTTCATGGTAAGGAACTTCAAAACCAAGATTTGTCATTCTTTTTCCCAAATAGATATAGATGAATGTGGACTGAACACTGACGGCTGCGCAGACGGATGTGAGAACAATGATGGAGGGTTTAAATGTACATGTCAAGAAGGCACAGCTCTAGCTGTCGACCAGAGAACTTGTATTGGTAAATAAACTATTATTATTCTTTTGAATTAGAAATAAATACAAAATAGTTTGTCTTCCAATGATGTATTTTTGTTAAGATTTAAATTTATGTTTGGTGAGTATTTAGGGGTAAGCTTGTTGGCCTGCTAGTCAAGCCAGATTTTCAACTCTTATTTCTTACCATTACAATGATGTTATGGATGATTTTCATATGAGTTGTGACAATTAAGGTGCCCTGTGTGTTTTGGGGAGGGGTGTTAGGATGTGATCAAATGTAATAATAAGAATAGAACAAGAAAAAAATTATAATTATTAATAAGGTTATGTATTTTATTACAGTGAACAGTGTATGTGAGACAAGCTATGAATCCCAGTGTAATCAGACATGTGCAAAACTGTCAGGCACTGATACTTGCTTGTGTAGTCAGGGGCTTCAACTTGCATCTGATGATTATTTTTGTGACATTTAACTCTTCTCTTTTTCTCTCACAAGTTAGTATTTTATTACAGTAAACAGTGTATGTGAGACAAGCTATCAAGCCCAGTGTAATCAGACATGTGCAAAACTGTCAGGCACTGATACTTGCTTGTGTAGTCAGGGGCTACAACTTGCATCTGATGATTATTTTTGTGACATTTAACTCTTCTCTTTTTCTCTCACAAGTTAGTATTTTATTACAGTAAACAGTGTACGAGGGACGGTCGGAAAGTAGTTGGACTTTTCGTGCTGCTGTCTCTCCATTTGCAACTGTATAAACACGTTATATATTGGTGGAATCTACATCCATTTGCCAATAATGTGGTCAGTTTATTTTCAAAGATAGTTGTATATATACAATATTCTGTCCACTTATATGTGATAGGGGTTTTATGTATCATAGGCTATTTGTTAGAGGAACAACAAGGGTAACCAAAACAAAAGAACGTTCTAGTCATTTTAATCGCGAAGAAGTTAAGTTTTTGAACTACATTATTACTGAAGATAAAATGTGGGTTCATAATTCTGAACTTGGGATAAAATCTCAGTCAAAGCAGTCATGGAAACGAGCTGGTTCCCAACCCCTGAAGAGATTAAGATGTTACCTTCGGTTGGTAGTCATGTTTGTTGCTTTTTGGGGATTCACGAGGATTGATAGTTACTCATTTCATGTCAAATGGTAAAAACTGTCATTGCCAAGTACTATTCTTAAGTAATTCAGAAAAACCAAGGAAAAAATGCTGAAGGAAACATGTCCCAGATTAGCAAAGAAAAATATACTCTACTTCACGATTACACACGCTCCCATACCACCGCATTTACAGTGGAGATTATCAACTATTACACATGAAAAAAAAGTTGTTTTACTCTGCTTATAGCTCAGAACTCGTCCCACGTGACTTTTTTGTGTGTCTAGAACTGATGAAAATGCTTGCTGGAAAGAAATTTGAGACCAGGGTGCCTTAAATACGGCTGTTACACTGTACCTAATACAGTGGTTATACGCCATGGTTAATAGTGGGAATAATAAAGCTCCTACGAAGATGGCAAAAATGCATAGACATAGATGGACAATTTCTCTAAATGGTGTTGAAAGAATTTTGTTAAAAAGCTAAATGGTTTTAGAGAACTAGTCAAAATTCCAACTACTTTCCGACCGTCCCTTGTATGTGAGACGAGCTATCAAGCCCAGTGTAATCAGACATGTGCAAAACTGTCAGGTACTGATACTTGCTTGTGTAGTCAGGGACTCCAACTTGCATCTGATGATAATTTTTGTGACATTTAACTCTTCTCTTTTTCTCTCACGAGTTAGTATTTTATTACAGTAAACAGTGTATGTGAGACAAGCTATCAAGTCCAGTGTAATCAGACCTGTGCCAAACTATCAGGCACTGATACTTGCTTGTGTAGTCAGGGGCTACAACTTGCATCGGATGATTATTTTTGTGACATTTAACTCTTCTCTTTTTCTCTCACAAGTTAGTATTTTATTACAGTAAACAGTGTATGTGAGACAAGCTATCAAGCCCAGTGTAATCAAACCTGTGCCAAACTGTCAGGCACTGATACTTGCTTGTGTAGTCAGGGGCTACAACTTGCATCAGATGGATTCAACTGTGAAGGTATGATATGCATTTTATACATCAACAATTAACATACAATCTTTCCTATATTATATAGGAAAGATTGTATGTTAATTGTTGATGTTTTTAACAAAATCATCAGATTTCATAATTTCTTCAGATTTAAAGTGTACTTTTTTACTGTTTGCCTGTTGTTCCTGCACTATTATCGTTTCTTCTACTTTTTTGAAAATGAAAATATTTGAATATACAATGCCATTATAAAATCTTAAGTTTTGCTGCTTGTCTATCTGTTTCTCAGTCTAAAAATCTCTTTCCTAACTTTTGAATGGTAACTGAACAAGTTTTCTAACGTCATAATTTATGTTTTTTCCCTCTGACAAGAACAATCAATTGCAACCAATGTCAAAGGCAATGTTGAATATAAAGGTTACATTTCAAAATATTTTCATTATGATTTTTTTTTTTTTTTTTTTTTTTTTTTTGGGGGGGGGGGGGGGATATTGTTTTTGCCATGTCCGTCCGTCCGACATTCGTTTCCGCGCTATTTCTTGAAAACTATAGACCGGATTTCGATGAAACTTGGCACACAGCTTCACTACAAAGAGGACATGCGCATATCGTCGGGTTACCCAGTTCAACCATTGAATTCAGAGTTACTGCCCCTGACTGTTTAAGCCATATACATACAGTGATATTCGTTTCCGCGCTATTTCTTGAAAACTGTAGACCGGATTTCGATGAAAGTTGGCACACAGCTTCACTACAAAGTGGACATGCGCATATCGTCTGGGTTACCCGGTTCGACCGCCGAATTTAGAGTTACTGCCCCTGACTGTATTAGCCATATACATACAGAGTGATATTCGTTTCCGCGCTATTTCTTGAAAACCATAGACCGGATTTCGATGAAAGTTGGCACACAGCTTTACTATAATAAGGACATGCCCATATCGTCGGGGTTACCCGGTTCAACTGCCGAATTTAGAGTTACTGCCCCTGACTGTTTAAGCCATATACATACAGTGATATTCGTTTCCGCGCTATTTCTTGAAAACTATAGACCAGATTTCAAGGAAACTTGGCACACAGCTTTACTACAATGAGGACATGCGCATATCGTTGAGGTTACCCGGTTCAACCGCCGAATTTAGAGTAACTGCCCCTGACTGTTTTAGCCATATACATACAGAGTGATATTCGTTTCCGCGCTATTTCTTGAAAACTATAGACGGGATTTCAATAAAACTTAGCACACAGCTTTACTACAATGAGGACATGCGCATATCGTCCGGGTTACCCGGTTCGACCGTCGAATTTAGAGTTACTGCCCCTGACTGTTTAAGCCATAAACATACAGAGTGATATTCGTTTCCGCGCTATTTCTTGAAAACTATAGACCGGATTTCGATGAAACTTGGCACACAGCTTCACTACAAAGTGAACATGCGCATATCGTTGGGGTTACCCGGTTCGACCGTCAAATTTAGAGTTACTGCCCCTGACTGTTTAAGCCATATACATACAGAGTGATATTCGTTTCCGCGCTATTTCTTGAAAACTGTAGACCGGATTTCGATGAAACTTGGCACACAGCTTCACTACAATGAGGACATGCGCATATCGTTGGGGTAACCCGGTTTGACCGCCGAATTTAGAGTTACTGCCCCTGACTGTTTAAGCCATATACATACAGTGATATTCGTTTCCGCGCTATTTCTTGAAAACTATAGACCGGATTTCAAGGAAACTTGGCACACAGCTTTACTACAATGAGGACATGCGCATATCGTCGGGGTTACCTGGTTCGACCGTCAAATTTAGAGTTACTGCCCCTGACTGTTTTAGCCATATACATACAGAGTGATATTCGTTTCCGCGCTATTTCTTGAAAACTATAGATCGGATTTCAATGAAACTTGGCACACAGCTTTACTACAATGAGGACATGCGCATATTGTCGGGGTTACCCGGTTCAACCGTCGAATTTAGAGTTACTGCCCCTGACTGTTTAAGCCATATACATACAGAGTGATATTCGTTCTGTTGAAGCCATATACATACAGAGTGATATTTGTTCTGTTGAAGCCATATACATACAGAGTTATATTCGTTTCCGCGCTACTTTATTGACAATGAAAATATGTTTGGCGGGGATATCAATTCAACGAATTTGCTTGTCTACAGTTATGTTTTAAAATGTTGTAACTACAGCTTGAATGAGCTGTAGTTACAGCATTATTTAAAATGGCTGATAATCCATTTCCACATAATGACGCCTTTTGATGCCCCACTTAAAACAGGCTTCGGAAAACTTTATGGAAAATGAAGAAAATGCTTGTGACAAGCTATTTCTTCATTATCCTCAATGAGACCAATGAATGTAAATTTCAATCACATGGCATTGTCGTCTGCAACATCTTTGAATTTGGACATATTTCAGCCATCTGGTAATGAGTTGATATATTATTTATGACTATTTTTAAATCCACTTTAGATATTGACGAATGCAACACAACACAGCCCTGTGATGCTACACGAGGAATCTGTACCAATATATACGGAAGTTTTACATGTGCTTGTGCTGATCAATATACATTGGGAGAAAACAATGTGTGCAATGGTAAGCTTCAGACTTTCTCTATTTTCTTGAGCTTGAAATGATTGTCTCCAATACGAAAGGCTTTGGAAGACATTTACGGGAAAGAAGAAATGATGATATATGAGACAATTATTTGTACATTTATTATAAATGCATCAAAGCATGTTGTGATGCTACATTATGTACATGATGATACTGAATGTGCTTGACATCACTGTCAAAGCCCCATTACTTTTTGTTATGGTATATTCTGGCGTGTGCATCACATTTTCTTTAGTTTAACCCTTCCCCAAAACAGACCTGGTTTTGATGTCCCTAGTCGAAAAGGCTTGGCAAAACATTGAGACAAAAGAAGACATTGCTGATAATCAGCATTTTCTCCTTTTGTCTCAATATTTTCCATGCTATATTTTACACAAATCCTGCCTTTATCAACATACATATTGACGTCTGTAGCTGCTTTCTAAGTGGAAAAGTCCAAATTTCCAAAGTTTTGGAAAGGGTTAATCTATTTTGTATGGATGTATTTTGTATCTCTGTAGTTATGTTGTTCTTCTGTGTTGAATTCATCCCAAAATGGTCAAAGTCAAGTTCTTCAAGGAAAAGTTTGGACTAAAACTTGGGTGCAATAAAAACTGTAACCTTAGCAATTGAAATCCTGAACTCATGTCATCTCAAAATTTTGAATGAGGTGAAAAATATATTTTTTTTTTCTTTTTATGTATTTATATCTCCAGGAATATCAAGACTTTAACCCTTTCCCAAACAACAAAGTTTTAGGGTGATCCATTTAAAAAACTGCCACAAAAGACAAAATGGATACTATTTAAGATAGAATTTGTGTAAAATATGGCACAGAAAATATTGAGACAAAAGGAGAAACTGCTGGTTATCAGCAGTTTCTTCTTTTGTCTCAATGTTTTCCCAAGCTTTTTTCAATTGGGGACGTCAAAACCAGGTCTTGTTTTGGAATCGGTTAAACCCAACCCAACACCCCAGGGTAACAGCTGCTACAGCTCATGAAGAAGCTACTTTAATCTAGATCAGACTGCATGTCTGATCAAGATCCATGTTAGTCTTAAATGGCATAACATACCTCTTTTAGAATTTCAGCTCACCTTTTTGATTTCTGACCAAGGCTCATTCTGTACTCAAAAGTCAGACTGTCTGTTTACGCAGTCTGATCAAGATCCATGTTAGCCTCAAAAGCCATAACAGAAACTTTTTTGAGGATTTCTGCTCACCTTTATTTCTGAACTACCTAACATTTCAGATCGTGATGGAGGGCTGACACAATGGACAGCCTGGAGTACTTGCACAGTCACATGCGGTGTCGGAGCACGAACCAGGACAAGGTCATGTACAAACCCGACACCACAGGGTAATGGAGCCCAGTGTAGCGGGAATACATCAGAAACAGAATCATGTACACAAGATCCATGTCCAGGTAGGTCAAGCATTTAACCCTTTCCCAAACAGCAAAGTTTTGGACTGTTCTTGTGTTAAAGCTTCTGGGAATGACAAAATGGTGTTGATAAAGATGGGATTTGCATACATTATAGCACAGAAACTATTGAGGCAAAAGGAGAAAATGCTGATCATCAGCATTTTCTTCTTTTGCCTCAATGTTTTCCCTAGCAATTTCTATTAGGGATGTCACAATCAGGTCTTGTTTGGGAAAGGGTTAAAGACTATAAAACTATAGCCTAATTGATAATGAAATTTGGTAATTGGTTATCCTAATTAGAAGTCCAAACCATTTTTTTTAATTTTGATTGATCATCTTTGCACTACTTGTAATAGACTATAACTGGTTGTGACATCAAATGACTTCTTTACATGTGATTTATCATAGAAAATATTGTCAAAATTAATTTTCTGTATGTTACTTGACAATCTTAAAATGCATTGCATGCTAATATTAAGCCAAAGTCAAAGTCACATTAAGTCAAGTCTTTCTATTAGAACTTTTTGAACTTTGATTAGATTTCTTATATATCTTGTATATACCGTAATGCCAATATTCATGTATATTTTTGTACATTTTACAGTAAGTGAAGAAGAAATAGAGAATGGTATAAACATGACACTGTCAGGATTGACTATTGATCAGGTATGTATTAACCCTTTCTAAAACAAGACCTGGTTTTGACAACCCTAATAGAAAAGGCATGAGAAAACATTGAGACAAAAGAAGAAAATGCTTATAACCAGCATTTTCTCCTTTTGTCTCAATATTTTCTGTGCTATATTGTGCATAAATCTTATACTTAATAATACCTATTTTGTCGTCTGCAACAACTTTCAAATTGGACCACCATAAAAATTTGTCGTTTGGGAAAGGGTTAACCCTTTCTCAAACAGTAAACATAGAGGTTGGTCAGATTTGACAGTTGCTGCCGACACCAAAATATTAATGAAGAAAGGATTGGTTTGTTTGTTTATTGGGGTTTTACGCCATTTTCAATTGCTACGGTCATATCGTGGCGGCTGGAGCACCTTACCATGAAATCCTGTTGTTTCTCGTACCAGTACTACCACAACACCCTAACCGAGTCTCCAGCTGCTCACCAACATAGGTTCACAATATCAAACCATTGATGGGTGACATTTTGTCAGAGAGGGTATTTGCAGCGGCCAGGTATCGAACCCGGGACCTCTCAAGTGAGAGGCAGATGCACTACCAACTGCACCATGGCCGCAGCCAAAGAAAGGATTAATGTCTGTAGAAAAGTGCAGAATATATTGAGGCAAAAGAAGAAAATGCTGATTATCAACATTTTATTCTTTTGCCTCAATATTTCCCAAACCTTTTCAAATAGAGATGTCAAAGCCAGGTCTTGTTGGGGAAAGGTCTAAACTATTGTACATTTTGATTATATAGAGAATAGTATAAACATGACACTGTCAGGATTGACTATTGATCAGGTATGTCTTAACCCTTTCCCAAACAAGACCTGGTTTTGATGTCTCTAATAGAAAAGGCTTGGGAAAACATTGAGACAAAAGAAGAAACTGCTGATAACCAGCAGTTTCTCCTTTTGCCTCAATATTTTCTATGCTATATTTTACACAAATCCAATGGTTTTCAATCTTTGTTTTGTTGTCTGCAGCAGCTTTCAATTTGGATCACCCTGAAATTTTGTTGTTTGGGAAAGGGTCAAACTACAGTGGATTTTGAATTTGATTACATCACCATTAGAAATTACATGTGAGTCAGGATATAAAAAAATGACCTGAAGAAATTTGAGACACACATGGTTCCAGGTCAGCCTGCCTATATACACAGTCTGATCAATCATACATACATACAGTTTTCGAGACCAGGTGTACATAAGCTAATTCAACCTTCTATAGGCCCTTTATTTCTTTTTCTAGAAAAGAGGCAGTAAGTTTTACCTCACTGCTACCCACTCCATACAGCTGGGTAGACTGGGGCTGACAATTAAGCGTCTTGCCCAAAGACACACCTTACCCGAGTGGGGCTTGAACTTGTAACCACAGGGTCACAAGTCGAGTGCACTAACCACTGTGCCACTCCGGCTGTCAAGATCCACATTGTCCTAGGATAGCTTCATCATGACTTGTAGCATACATATATGGAAGTCAGCAGCACAATTCGTGGTTAAACTCCATCTAATCTTAAACTTCATCACCTGATCTAAAAAAATAGTCTTAACTCTTGTCATGCTTAATTAACCATTTCCAGAACGAGACCTGGTTTTGATGTCCCTAATAGAAAAGGTTTGGGAAAACATTGAAACAAAAGAAGAAACTGCAGCAGTTTCTTCTTTTGTCTCATTGTTTTCTGTGCCATATTTTACACAAACCCTATCTTTAATAACATCCACTTTTTCATTTGTGGCAGTTTTTGAAGTGGATCACCCTGAAATTTTGTTGTTTGGGAAAGTGTTAAAAGGAGTAGGCAGTACAGAATAAGGCCAGACTGCACTTATGTGCAGGCTAGTCTTATTCTATTTAGCCTGCTAAAGCAATTGAAATATTAAGGGATCATCATGACCAGGACCAAATACTGTAAAGGCCCTTTTTCCAAATGTCGACCCTTTTCTACTTTCAGTTTGAACAAATCAGAAGTAATGTTCAGTCGAGTATTGCAGAGAGTATAAACACATTCTGTACGGCAAACCAGACAACTGCAAGGGCATGTTGTAATAACCAACT
The DNA here is from genome assembly GCA_963680895.1 of Fragum sueziense. NCBI lineage: Eukaryota > Metazoa > Mollusca > Bivalvia > Cardiida > Cardiidae > Fragum > Fragum sueziense. Next base: position 29,221,511 of record OY804597.1, read on the forward strand.
TAACTACAGGTATTTACCAATTCAACTTTTAGTAACACTCTTCGAAATGAATTGTCCAAAGCAACAGGAGTTGCAGACAACAAAATTGGTGCTAACTCTAGTAGAAATCTCCTAATTTTGTCATAGCATTGGAAAACTAAAAAAAGAAGCTAGACTATTTATGGACATCTCTTGTTTGTTTTTTGTTGTAATGCTTTTTAGCTCCACTGGCCTTTCAGGCCTTTCAGGCCAGCAGGCTATTGTCATTGTGGTGTGCCTGTTGTGCGTCCGTCCATCCCTGCGTCCGTCCGTGTGTCCATAAACTTTTTCTTTAAAAATCTTCTTCTCAAAAACTACTGGATGGATTTCAACTAAACTTCACAGGAATGATCCTTGTGTGACCCTCTCTCAGATTCCTTCAAAGAATTTGGATTGAATCAGAATAACCTGAGTTAATTTATCGGGGACACCCCAGTTGGTCTAATCCCATTTGGTCTAAAATTCAAATTTCTCATTTCGTCTAAAACCCTTATTTTAAGAAATTTGCTTTTCTTCTAAAATATTTTCTCAATTTGTCTAATATATATTTATCTATGCATGTATTAGTCCTATAGATCTATATTGTTTAATAATGTCTTTTTATTTAAGGTTTTTAGGACATGAAACAAGGTCTGAAAAAGTATTAGACGAAATGGGAATTTTTCGTCTAATCCAATTTTTTTATATATTAGACGAAATGGGATTAGACCAACTGGGATGTAACCAATTTATCTGCCCTTGAATGTCAAAAATAGCTGGTTTTGACTATACAGTGTATTTTTACTCTAAAATCTACAAAATTTCGACCAATCAAGACAAAACTTGGACAGAATATATATATGCCTTATCCTGCCTGGGTGTAATTTTCAGCTTGATCTGAATTTTACATCATGAGTTATGTGCCCTTGAAATTGACAAAATTGCCATTTTCGACTTTGTTTTCACTCTAACAACCACAAATGTTAACCAATCAAGTTGATACTTGGAAAGAATCTTGTTAAGATCTTGCTTATGTGTAATCTTCAACATGATCACATTGTTACAATCTGAGTTATGTGCCCTTGAAATTGACAAAATTTCAGTTTTCGACACTTTTTTCACTCTTGCAGTCATAATATTGACTATATTGACTAATATAGACAAAATTTTAACAGAATGATGGTGACTACAAGAACTTGCAGGAGTTTAATTTTCAGCTTGATTATAAACTCACATACTGAATTATGTGTCATTGAATTTGGCAAAATCACAGTTTTCAATTTTTTAATTTGTCTAACATCCCCAAAATATTAGTCAATCATTTACTTTCTTTTTGCTTTGACCACATGATTGCTGCTTTTTACTTTGTTTTTTGCTGTAAGAACCACAAGTATTGAAAAATGTAGTCAAAACTTGGATTAAATATTAAAAGAAATTCAGGCCTGTGGAGTGACTCAAGACCTTCAGGTCTTTCTAGTTATACTGTTTTATAGAAATAATATATTTAAAAAAAATTGCATTTGAGAAATATTAAGAGGTTTTTGTCTTTTTTCAGCCCAACAAGTTCCCTGACATTTACATCTACATCAAATGTGCTAATTTCATCTGGCTATCCTACGCTGAACACGGACGGGTCACTACAATTGTTGTTTACAGTAAAATACGACCCGGCCAACTCACTATGTGCGTCAGGAACGTCGTCAGTACGCAGAAAGAAGAGATCGTTGTTGAATGGCAATGAAGTATTTATTTCACAGAGTACCCTGTTGTCTATCATTCAAACACAGTAAGTGACACTTGTCTGTGTCTATTGTGATGTACTGAAGTCTGAAAAGAGAAGCTGTTCCAGTTATCTGAGTTATCTGAGCAATGGCATTGACATTAGGTTTGGGTTAACCCAAACAGCTTACTTGGTCGGAATAGTATTGCTATCCTTTGATACTTTCAAGAGAAGATCTTTAGAAAAATTTAACTGATTTAATCTCAAGATTTAGGTCAAAATGTCTTTTTAACAAGGTCTTTTGAACTCTAAAACACTTTGATTACAATTGAGTAGGAAACATTGAAGAAAGTCCAAAAATATCAAATCAAAATAGGACATAGAAGATTACTGGTATCTTTAAATTAATCTCCATTTTATAGCAAAACATTATGGAAAAATGATATAATATTTACATAAATTTAAATTTCTTGTTTTACAGACAAGCGTCGCTAATAACAGCAATAATCGACCAAGGACAGGTCGTGTTAGGTATAAGACTACCTCTAACTATCGACACTCTGGCAGCGATTGATGATGGAACTACCGCAGTTGTCATAGTATGTATCATTCCTTATAACTTAACCCTTTCCCAAACAGCAAAATTTTATGGTGATCCACTTCAAAAAGTGTCACAAATGACAAAATGGATGTTATTAAAAATAGAATTTGTGTCAAATATGGCATAGAAAATATTGGGACAAAAGGAGAAACTGCTGGTTATAAGCATTTTCTTCTTTTGTCTCAATGTTTTCACAAGCCATTGCTTTAGGGATGTCAAAACCCGGTCTTGTTTGGTAAAGGGTTAAAACTGCACTTGTTTTAACAATTATTCTGTATTTGAACCTATTCAAGCAATGTTATAAGCATTCGGCGGTGGAATGTTCTACCGCCAAATGTTTACGATGTCACCCAAATAATTCTGATGACTTATGAATCTCATTAGGGGTGGACTACCTTGAAATATTCATACACTACCAAAACAAATACAAGTCACAGGAAAATCTTATCATGCTGTATCTGAGTGCTGCACTTATTTATCTCACTAAACAAGCAATAGTCTACAGTATCATGGTAGAGCGTTTGCTTAGGGACAGAGGTGTCTTAGGTTTGATACCCCATCTTAAGCCTATATTTATATAATGGTCACTTTTAGCTCCGTTCGGGAAAACCCATTTTTAGGTGATGGTTTTAAGAGTAGACAATTGTTGATAAAAAAAAATAGATTTGTGAAAGAATCTAAATTGTCCAGGGGGGTATATGTAGGCAGATGAATCATGAGGTTTTATACAGACATGGTAGAGTGTTTGCATCATGTCCTAGGGAGACATTGTCACCCATCGGCCCTGGGTATTTTTCACAACAGAAGAGGATGTATTTGCCTATTACAATAGATTATTTACTTTACAATTTTAGATACAAGAAGATGATGATGGTACTCCAGCCTGGGTTATAGCTGTAGCCGTGGTGGGATCTGTGCTGGCTGTTGTCATTATAGCTCTCATTATATATGTGCTCATTAAACTGTAAGTACTGGTCTAGTATAGGCCTTTTTATACCCCCCACCTATTGGGTATATTGATTTCACCATGTCTGTGTGTCCGTCCATCAATCCATCCAGCCATCCATCCGCCGGTAGACTTTTTCGTTTCTGTGCTCTAACTCAAGAACCATTTGACCTCAGATCATGAAACTTTACACAGGTGTTGTCCATGACCCAAGAAGGTGCCTTATTGTTTTTGGGTCACAAAGGTCAAAGGTTAAGGTCACAATTTGACTGTCTTTGAAATCCGTTTCCATGCTCTAAGTGAAGAACTTGTAGACCTAGGATCATGAAACTTTACACAGTTATTGCCCTTGACCCAAGGAGGTGCCCTATAGTTTTGGGGTCACAAAGGTCAAAGGACACAGTCTCAATTGGACTTTGTTTAAAATCCATTTCCATGCTCTAAGTGACGAACCAGCTGGCCTAGGATAATGAAACTTTACACAGTTGTTGCCCTTGGCCCTAGTAGGTGCCATATCATTTTTAATTCACGAAGGTCAAAGGTATGATAGGACATTGTTTGAAATCTGTTTCCTTGCTCTAATTCAAGAACCGTTTCACCTAATATCATGAAACTTTACACAGTTGTTGTCCTTGACCAAAGGAGGTGCCCTATTGTTTTTGGGTCATGTAGGTCAAAGGTCAAGGTCTCAATTAGACTTTGTTTAAAATCTGTTTCTGTGCTCCAACTAAATAACCTTTTGACCTATAATACTTTTTCAGTGACAAGGCGCTTGTGGGGGTATTTGTCCGCTTTGCAGCAGTTCTAGATATTGTTGCTTTTCATCTAAAACATTGTAACTACAGATTGTTCAAAAGTATTGAAGACTCATCAGAATTCATGAATCTGTCTTACAATTGCAATTAGTTGTGAAGAGACTACAGGAAAATAACATGGATTTTGATAAGACTGCATGTCCATGCAGGTTGGTGTGGATCCATGTTTGTCTCAAAGGCCTTTAAGTCCCATTCATCAAAATCTATACCAACTACTGTTATTCTGATTGATTTCAAACTTTGAGTCCACATACCTTGAAATGTTTGGTTCCTGGTAAATAGAGCTATAAAGACTTGAAAAAATAGTGTTTTTCAAACTTTTGATTTTGACAAAAATATGATGAACAGCACCTTTAATCCTTTTCACATGCTAAACCTAGTATACTCTTACTTTGGCATATAGTATAGACAAAGATCAGCCTTCATATACAGGCACTCTGATCTTGGTCTACACTACCTGCTTGTTAGAAAAAAATAGAAATATGCCATTATTGTTACAGCATTACTTTTCAAAGAAAATTTAGACATATAGGAATAACAACCCTCTTGCTTTCAGCACTTTTATTTTGAAATATTAAGGATTTCAATCAACCTTTACTGACTGACCTTTATTCAAAATGTGTTTATATTTCGCATATAGTAACATTCATTAAAAAGACTTGTATCATAGTAATCAGATATAACATGTATAGATAAAAAAATATATGGCTGAATTGTTATTTTAAAAAAAATCAAGGTGTGTAATTTATGATAATAAAAGCTAAAGCTGCGACACATAAAATGAAATCTGTAATAATTTGAAACAGAAGTATATTCTTCATTACATGTATTAAATTCACCCGTTGTCTTGTTTCTATATACAGTAACAGCAATAACAAGGTTGAAGCACTCAATCAAAACGAGGGTAGCGGAGGTCATTCGGGAGGCCATTCGGAAGGTAACGTCAATAGAAGTCAGCCTCCAACAAAACCTACCAACGCTCAACCAACCACCATCTCTGTTGTTCCTGTGGAGGAACCCGAAATGTTTTAACAAACTCTCAAACAAGTATATTCATAAATGAGGCTATCGGAGGTCGTTTTGGAGGCCATGTCAATAGAGGTCAGCCTCCACCAAAACCCACCAACGCTCAACCTACTACAATCTCTGTTGTGCCCGTGGAGGAACCTGAAATGTTTTAACAAACTCTCAAACAAGTATATTCATAAATGAGGCTATCGGAGGTCATTTTGAAGGTAATGTCAACAGAGGTCAGCCTCCACTAAAACGCACTAACACACAACCTACTACAATCTCTGTTGTGCCTGTGGAAGAACCTGAAATGTTTTAACAAACTGCCAAACAAGTATATTCATAAATGAGGCTATCGGAGTTCATTTTGGAGGTAACGTCAACAGAGGTCAGCCTCCACCAAAACGCACCAAGAAACAACCTACTACCATTTCTGTTGTGCCTGTGGAAGAGCCGGAAATGTTTTTTAAAATCTTTTTAAGTCTTTAGCAGACGGCAAAATTATACACTGATTCAAATTCAAAGATGTTGCAGGCGACAATTTAAAATGAATGAAATTTTACATTTTTTGGTCACTTTGTGTAGAAAACATAGTGGGAAATGAAGAAATTGCTTGTAACAAGCAATTTCTTCATTTTCCACAATGTTTTCTCAAACCTTTTTCTTTTGGGCATCAATGTGTGTAAATGGGTAAAACCTAAATCATTAACAATATTTTACAGTAGTTCAATTTGAAAGCTATTGCGAATCACAATATGGGTGTTGATAAAGATGGGATTCCTTAATGATAGAACACAGAAAATATCGAAACAAAAGTAGAAAATTCTGGTTATCAGCATTTTCTTCTGTTGACTCAATGTTTTCCTAAGCCTTTTCTGTGCGGGCATCAAAACAAGGTTTTATCTATATTTTATGTGATGAGAATGTTTTATACTTGTCCAAATTCAAAGATATTGTAGATAAAAAAGTAAGGCAAATAACAAGTTTAAATTTTGTTATAAATTGAGGGAACAAGAGAAAATGTTGGCATTCATTTTCTCCTTTTCTCTCAATTTTTGACAAATCACACATCCTGTAGATTGTCATATCAAGGCATTTTCTATGAAAGTGTTTAAGCTTTGCAGAAAACAAAATACAGTGATTTCAATTATAAAATGCATGGTAATATGTTAGAAATCATTAGGGAAAAGAAAAAGATACTTGTTGCTTGGTATTTTTTCCCTTTCCATGAATGTTTTCCAATGCTTGTTCTTTAAGAAATGTGACAATCTGGGATTGTTTATGTAATAGTTAATGGCAAATTCAATGTGATGAAATTGTGATATTTTTTGTTTATTGATATGTTTTTGTAAGAAAGAAAAGAGTCGGGATTTGGAAAAAGGTTCCTTAAGGCTTTTGAGCCAACATGGTTCCAGATCAGCCTGCGTATGCACGCAGTCTGATCAAGAACCATGTTGATTTCCACTAAATTTTCCATGACATCTAGCAACCTAAAGAGAGCAGCATAGATTTCAAAGAGACTCCCCATAGATATGGGCTGATCTCGAAATTTGATTTTCCAAAATGCTTTAAAGGCCCTTTTTCCAGATCCTGTCTCAAATGCAATGTATTTGTAAGAAAGAAGTGAATGTTGTAACTATAGTATGCTTTGTATGAAAAGAATGAGAATATATTGTAGTACTTTTCTGTTTTTATACGCCGGAAGGGTCGTATTATGTTATGGCCCCGCTCGTCCGTCTGTCTGTCCGTTTGTTAGCAATTTCTTGTGTGGGCAACTCCTCCAACAGTTTTGATCGGAATTCGATCAAACTTGCCACAATTAATCTCCATGGTGTGTAGTTGTGCACATTGCTAACGGAATTTAATTAACTCTTTTCGTTCTTGAATTATCTACCCTTGAATTAAAAAATGCCCATTTTCTTGTGTGCGCAAACCTTACGGAATTTAGATAACTGTTTTCGTTCTTGAATTATCTGCCCTTGAATTTAAGAAAAAATGCCCATTTTCTCAAAAATGCCCATTTTCTCCTGTGCACAACTCCTACAGTTTCAACCAGAATTTAATCAAACTAGCCACAATGAATCTCTATTGTGTCTTGTTGCGCAAACAAAATTTTGATAACTTTTCACGTTTGAATTATCTGCCCTTAAATTGAAAAAATGGCCAATTTTACAGACAAGCCCCTCTCGGGCGTATATGCGCCGCTCTGCGAAGCTCTTGTTCCATTCTGTTTGAAAAAAGGTTTATGTTAAAAGGGCATAGATGTTTCGCAAGTGTATATGGTAAATAAGAAAGATATTTATGAATTGAATTCTGATAAGTACCACATTGTAGGGTTTTTCAAAAATATTTTATCTATCTCACAAATTATGGATTCTCTTTTGAAGCTATGTTAATTTTCGAAAGTAAAATTCACACATTTTCATGTGATCAAATAAAGTCATGAGATTTTTTAATAGAAAAAGCACAAAATAATTGAAACTATGGGTATAAAATGATTGTTGACAGGACAGAGTAAAAGAGTTACAAGAACTGCTTGTCACAAGCTTATTCTTTGCACTCAATGTATTACCAAACTTTCTCTGTAAAATTTAAAATACCCTGTATGATATTTTAGAAAGGATCATTATAACATGCTTAGATATTGTAAGGAAATAATTATCATGAGCAGTGATTTATCTTTTGCCCTAATGTTTTCTTTTACATGTATGGGTATGTTTTCTCAGGTTTGATGTAATGTAAACCTTTCCCAAACACCAACAGTTTTAGGATTCATTATAATCATAGGTATTTCAGAAGAAAACAGTATTTCAGAAATAAGAAAATCTACTAATGGCATAGAAATCCTTTAGGGAAAGAGAGATTATGCTGGTTATCAGCTTTGTACATTGTATTCTGTTCCCTCTTGGTTTTCTAGACTGGATATCTGTAAAGTAGCCAAAACTAGGGGTTGTTTTGGAAAGGGTTAAATATTGATGTACAATACACTGCCCGTATCATAAATGTACAAATAAAGCATACATGTATAAAATGTCTGTCACATCACATGGCAATAAGAATTTGTATTTCTTGAAATAAAGAAAAAAAATGAAAATTGATTAAGTCATTAGTGCATGTATGACAAGTAGATTTAAAAAAAAAGACTGATAAAGTAAATGACCATTTATAGATGGATGTTAGAAAAAAAATGGAATGTTTGTCATTGATGGGAGGACCAACACCTTGTACTCGTAACTACAGCTTTTTCAAGCTGTAGTTACGAGATTTTGATTCCCAACTTACCTCATTACCTTATTTTGTTGAAATGTTGGAACTGTGAATTGACAAGGGTAAAAAATGTAGAGGAAAGTATAAGAGGAACAGGCTTTTCTGTCATCTTTTTTTATTCCATAACTTGGAAGTTTTCTTTTCCTCTTAAAAGTTGTCATATTTATAACTTATCTGAATGTTGAAGAGTCTGAAATTGTCATCGATACATAAAAGCTAAATGCCTGTGATGTGACACTAGTGTTTCTGTGTTATATTTAGTGATTCATCATACATACATTCCGTCCAGTGTTTCATGGAGTATTATTTTGTTATATGTTACTGCAAACATTTGTTTTTCTCTTTTAAACATTTTTGAACCATAAACAAGATGCCTGATAGTAAAATAGATTTTATTAGGGCATCAATTTGCTTATAGAAATAAGGTAATTAAGTTCTAATAATTGTCTACCAGTAATATGACCATATTTAGAATCACACTATGTCACAATTTTTTGACAGCCTTGTAAACAACTCTCAGAGGAAAGTACTGATTTGTACAATCTTTTAACATATCCATTTCCAGTGTTTACAACTTTTCACAAAAAATTGACATCATGTGAATCTCAAAATTGCTATATTACTGGAAGACTTCCTGAAAATGAGTTTTGCAGAAAATCATCTTACTTTTGCAGAAAATCATATTGAAAAGATCATACTTTGTAATGTCATCAGAATAATATTATAATCATACAATTGTGATTAATAGTAAAATAATTACACAACTTCCTTATGCTAAACAATTTATTAAATACAATAGATGGTTGGCTGTTTGTTCTTGACGCAATCCCAGTTAAAGTGGACAATTGACTAATTTTTTTTCGAAATTTTTCATTTTACCCTTCACTCATTCTGGACAAATTTTCTTCTTGGATCACATCTTCTGCGCAAATTTCTTTTGTTTTGTCAAGTGGGCTTGCTTAGTTTTAGATTTATAGACTGTTAAAGGATCAAATGTGTGCATAAAAAACTACGTATTTTAAATAGACCCCTTTGTGAAATGTGTGTCTAATTTCATATTAAGTAATGCATAAAGAATAATAAATCCGATACATTTTGATGAGTATTTGTTTATAAAATGTGAATCAATTGACAATATGGGTGAAAATGGCGAATTGTACCTATGCGAATGAAAATTCAAAACGACCATCCTTGTACAATTCCTTTAATTTAAAACGTTGACTACTTCCAACTCTTCTAAAATACACCAAACAACCTTTAATTTTCTCTCGTATTGTTAAACAAAAGCAATGAGTTATTCCCTTAATCGATATACCGAAATGGAAGGTCAATGATTTGTTACAAATCAACAATAGTTTAAAACTGGTCTGTCCCGAACGTAACTACAGCTTGTCCCGTACGTAATATGCTTTCTTTCCTTTAACATCACAGCCTCTGTGTTATTACCTTTTCAATCAAATCATAATATTATCAGGCAATATCCATTTGCCAGACTCTTTGTCAAAAAATTGTAATGAAATGAATAAAGGAAAATAAATACAACTCTATAAGCCATCTGGGTGTGTTGTTTTACAAATTAATACTTCCTAGCCAAATTAGTTTCAATTTATAAAAGTTGAGATGTTCGTATTGTTTTGACACATGAGGTATGTGTAATAACTTCTTAATTAAGTGAAATGTTATCCAAAATTTGCTAGACATCCTTACCTCTGATGGATCCAATATACGAAAACGTACGGGACACTTTTTATAAAGGTAAGAAACGCTGAAATAGTCTATTTTAATGCATCAATCTAGTGTAATGTATATGGGTATGAATATATTCCTATATATATCAACAAAAACTGGCATATTTTGTGGAACTTTCTTCAATATTGTAAAAATAGTATCAATTAAGCGTAATCATAATACCATTACGTACGAGTATAGTACGAGTACGTGTACAGTCTATTATGTGCATTAAAAGTCTATTTTGCTTAAACTGGAGTCCTTTAGGAACCCAAAACACATAAAATAAGCACAGGAAACGTTCCATTTCAGCAATTTAAAAACTGAAAACTAAAAATTGCCTCGAACGTTATGGACTCGTACGTCACTTTTTAATGTGTACCCAATTTTATTTGGCCTGCTGTATCAATGCTATTATAGTAATCGGCATAATTCTTTTTGTCATATTTGAAGACACTTCGAATAGTGATTTTACTTGAAGAATTAAACTATTTATAGTTACACATTTTTAACTAGAGTTACTTTAGTTCTTGCCTCGTACGTTACGGAGTTAAAATTACGGTAAATTGTTTAAGAATGATGTTGATTTTTTGAAAATATTGACAAAAGTATATCAAAATACGACTTCATTTTGATTATATATATTTATACTAAAGTAGATTACGCTAGATTAATGTATTAAAAGTAGATTTATGTCAGTGTTTCTTAGCTTTAAAGAAAGTGTCCCGTACGTTTTTGAATTTTGGAGACAACAACTCGAGGCTGTTCTACAAATTTTGGATTACATTTTTTATATAAATCTTGGTATCGTTTTGGAGCTCTATGTTTTATGTACAAGATTGGGACATTTCTGTTAGGATAATCTATTGTTGAAATTGACATTTTTGGTTTGAAAGTTAGAATTTATACCCGGAGACATCGGTTTTTCGTACCCCCTAGTTTGATTGTCGCATGATTTTCATATGAAATGGAGTTCTTACGAACGTAAATTATAGATACATTTTTTAGTTATAGGTGTTGGATGAAAATAAATGCGGGGGTCATTTATATAATGTTGACTATTTGCAGCTAGAACATATTGAAGGCCGGAGACATCAATTGTCCCATTTAACTGGGATTGCGTCTCTTATGCAACATTTCAGAACTCTTTCTGTGCCTTAACCTATCAATTCAGACATCTTTATGTCAAGTAAATCATCAAATTTCGGAATTCTTGCTTTTCAAGAGTTTGTTTTGAAAAGTGAATCAAAAGACAATGTAAACTTTTGTACTCTATTGATGTCATAATAAAAGATAAATGTTGCAATAAATGTTGATCAAATAGACGGGGTAGTGTATTTTACAAATATGCCTCGCTTGTTAACCCTTGTTGTCCTGTTTCAAGACAATCTTTCAGTGGCGTTTGAACTTGCATCCTAGCTTTTCCCAAAACACCACTGGGTTGTGATATTCCCTACTCTATTTGGTGACCATTTTGAAGAAATGAGCTGTAGGTTACTTTTAACCCATTACCAAACGACAAAATTTTATGGTGATCCACTTCAAAAACAAATGACAAAATGGAAGTTATTAGACATATGATTTGTGTGAAATATGGCATAGAAAATATTGAGACAAAAGGAGAAACTGCTGGTTATCAGCAGTTTCTTCTTTTGTTTCAATGTTTTCCCAAGCCTTTACTTTTAGGGACATCAAAACCAGGTCTTGTTTGGACAAGGGTTAAATGTGCAATGGAAATACTCTGATTTACTGGAAAGCATAGTAGTTGGGCTTCTACAGCTTATTGGGCTAGAGAGAACTTTGGATACATTGATAGACACCGATTTAGTATTTTAGTACTATCAGACGTCATTCGGAATGACGCCTTTTATCAGAGGGATTTGAGGATTCAGGATGACAAGGGTTTATCAAATTTGTTAAGTTTGTTATTTTATTTGTCTTATGTACAAAGACATGGTAGAAATATTTTTCTGCTACATAAATAAACATTGTGAGTCAATCATTCTAGTCATCTTTTTATATGACCCGTTACACTAAAAGGGACCTTATGTGAATTCTGTGATATCAAATTTCAAGAAAGTGGCCAGACTCAGCAGAGGTCAACCAGTTGTTGTATGTTACATAATGTAGTAAATGTAAATATAGTATGGCAGAATGGAAAAATATTCTAGATTCAGAAAATAACATAAGAGTAAAATGTTTCAATCCTAGTGAGTCTGCTCAGTCCACAGATTGACTAGGTTGATACTTTTCACACTTTCCATAAGGTCCCTTTTAATGTGATGGGTCACAATTTTTTATATGTATAGATCTATCTATCTAGTAGACATGTTCAGCGTAAAAGCTACATCTAATAGTAATTCTTTTCCTGAAAGTAATTAACTTTTTCACACTGTAAGAAGATAATTAACCTTTTCCCAAACACACCCTCTCTGATTTCACGTGCTTTAAAAGGTTGAAAGTTTTGAGAAAAAAACACCGAGATAAAAGAATAAAATGCTGAAAATGTTCTCCTTAAAACAACACAACTCTTCAGCTTTAACAAACAGTTTTGTTTCGTTTCATAGCTTTTGAAATTGGATCAGAATCTTGTCGGGAAAGAGTAAAGCCTAATTCAAGCTTGCTTTTTTTTTATCCCTTTTCACGCAATTAGGCCTATAGGCCTGTCATTTTTATCCACGTAGGCTATGTGTAAAGTTAAAATGATATTGAGTGAATTGAAGGACTTGCCACATTTCCTTTCGCCTCAATAGTCTCACATTGCCCGGAAAAGAATATAGCGATTTCTAGGGTGATTTTGTCGTTTGCAATTCGAACAAGTACAGAGTAGGCCTATGTCGTCTGGGGAGTCTTAACAATGACATCGTAACACGATGTTTCACCGGAAATACAAAACTGCGTCTGACACGAGCATTGTCAAAGTCTAAGGCACAAGAATTTGCTTTACTGGGGTAGTTTTTTTTTTTTTTTTTTTTTTTTTTTTTTTTTTTTTTTTTTTTTTTTTAACACATATGGAGAAAAACATAGGCCTATGCTATATATGTCGTGGAAATAGTAGGGAAGTAGGGCCTACTGATAGATTGCATTTTCTTGTGTTCTTGCGGAAATTATGTAGCTATTTCCAATTCATGTGAAATTGTCGTCTTCTAGTACGTGGGCTATCAATTTATTTACCAGTAATCAAACCACATTCCTCTAGGAACACACCCTATTACGTGCTATCACTCGGGTCGTTGCTAACCTCGGACAGTATCATCTACGACTTTGTTGTGTGAGGAAGTCATTTTACAAAACATCCTCTAAATATGACAAAAATAAAATCGGGCATTTGCAACAACAATATATAGCCTATAATTATAGCAACTCATATAGGTTTACTATGGTCATAGGCCTATCATTTACAGATGTGATCACGTGACTATCTTTAAAATGCCAGGGCAGTGTCATATAAATTGAAACAAATAAGAAAGTCGTGACGTAGATCTATTTAAAATCTGTAAAACTGTTGAGGGAAGAAAATGTCGTTTGCGCCAATGTTTACAGTGTCAATCATCTATTTTTTCACGTTTAGACATGTTAGAGACATTGATTTGTCATCGCCATTAGCTGGACAAGGTTTAACATCGTTTGTGAAACGAATGAACTCGCCAATATCTACCAATAGATGTCGCCACCTGTCGATTACCATCTATCTCTGGTGGGCATTCTGGGTTAACTACTTTCAAGATGTCAGCGCCCATAAAATGCATACACGTGGTACTTCCTCATGACTTCCTGTCACGCGGCATATTTGCTTCATATGCTTACATAGAGTAAAATGAATAATCTAATTTGAATTAATTATTTCATTCGATAAAATTGAGACGAAAATCAAACTTTATTTTGTTGCAAATGTATTGTAGTTGCAATTTTCTGCTTGCTACTTTTTGGCGACAGGATTTTGGAGTTATGCGCACCGCGTAGTGATTTTTATCCAAAAATGGATAAAGTGATGCGTCAAATGAGTCAGTCCAAAAAATAAAAAAAAATAGACTGGAAATATTGTAGACTGGCTGCTTAGTCAATGATGAACTCGCCCCAGTAGTCGTCCCTCTCTAGCACTTTACACCATACCCTCATTATCATTACTGTAAACGCTTTATCTTTTATTTCGAATCAAGCGCTTCATCAAAAAGGCAATTTCAAGTAACGTTGGCGGTTTCTGTTCAAATTTTCCATTTATTTCTTTATTTGTTTCAGTTGGGATTTAAATTTCGCTGATAATGAATAATTTTTTTATTCTTTTCACATGTTCCATGCTTTCAAAAACGACTGGTTAGGTTTATTTCGGCCCACGAAGCAGAGATTCTGACCGATAAAATTATCTTTGTGTCAATCTTTATTTTGCAATTTGATAGATTTTCTTTATCAAAGTGCTAGGCCTATATCAATTCCATTGACCAAAGTATTATTATCCATTATACATGTATATAGTTCATCATTAAATTTATGAGTACTGTAGATAGCTCTGGTAAACAGGGTGTAACCTAGTTGCAATAAATTAATAAACGGACTTTTTCATTCTGATGAACACAACAAAATCATCAAAGTTCATGACATGGAGTACGATATCGCAGCTAGGTGTAAGCTGCCTCATTTCGCTACATTCTAGGATGGTCCTCGCTGATACCGAGGCACTTTGAGTTAGAACTGAACGGATAGAGAAGAAACAGTATAAATAGATCTGTGCAGGCTTGTTTGATTTGGAATCAGTTTGTAGGAAAATATGAATATGGCCAGATAAGTTCTGTAATATCGCCCATGGCACCAGCGAGGATCAAAGTGACGTTTGTTAAGGCCTTTAAATTACTTCTCCTTATTAACAGATCTCTGTTGTGGGAAGCGCAGCGGCATATAAGCATCTAAATGTTGAGAGAACTACAGGGTTTCCACGGACTTTCAAAACTGGGGGTGCAAACCAGACTTAAACAGCATGCTTGTACCCCCTCTAGTAGAGACAAAGAAGGCTGCTTGCAAAAACTGGGGGTACAAGATTCATTTTGGGGGTAAAAACCCCATTTGGAGGTATTTGGACACCCTGGAACTAGATAACCGACTGACGAACAGAGTACAGCGATCAATTACAAATGCAATAATTATCCCTTTCTCAAACAACATGACCTAGGCTATGTCATTGCAAGCAATAATGGGCATGACTGCCAAATTTGTTTACTCAAATGTAATGTTACCAATGTAACAATAAATGTTATTATTAGAGCCATGATAAAGCATTGGGAGAAAACCAAAATAGAAACCTGCTGCTAAGTTGCCAGTAATCAACATTTTTCTTCTTAGTTTTCAGTTTTGTATCTCAAGGACATTAAAACTAGGTATTGTAAAAACAGTTTCAAAAATTGCTAAGAATAAATTGATAAACCTACACATCATGGGTAACAGGGTTGGTGGATACTAGACAGAGACCCAGAAAGGTACATACTACATAAAATCATTCATAACACATTGCATATTTACACCACAACAACCATAATAATTGTTAGTAATGTACACTAATAAAGTGACAGTTAAAAAATAAAGTATTATGCGTTTGTCATATGAGTATAAAAGAAATTGTCCTTACAGTAACAGACAAAGAATAATGTTGCACATCCTCAGACTGTACAGGAGAAACAGGATCGATTCTAAAACCATTACCAAAAATTATAGATAACTCAAATTTGAAGCTAATGAAAACATGGTTCACTTTAAAATTAAAAGGGAATTTGTGTACATTTAGTTATGATATAAAACACAGAAAAGTTTACATCAAATATTATAATCCAGGTCATCAGCATTTTCTTACTTTTTTCCCCTCAATTGTTTCCCCAAACTATTCTTATTATAGTCTACCAGTGTCCTCAAACCCTCACAAGAAGTGGAAAAGGTGGATACTGGATAGGTCAATGGGACTGCCTGGGTTATTAATGAACATCTAGCCTCATTAGGGACATTAGTATCCCCAGGTCTAAATCCCTAATGATCCACAGAAGTTGGCTTTTAGCATGTTATCGCACCGTTTATAGACTTAAATTTATAAGACAGACTACAAGATTCATATTTAGTAATGACATAAATTGATAATCATGCAGCGATGTAAAGTATGTAAAATATTTACTGTGGGTTGATCGTGTTTAATACGAAATGATGTGATATTGGGTTTTAAATCCGTCGTAATCTAAGCCAATACAGATCAGACAAAGCTGAAATTTTGCACAGAGAAAAACTAAAGACCATATTTCAATTATGCACAGTTATTCTTTACAGCAAATTACCCCGAAAATTAGTAAGTAACTGTGAATATTTATCTTTAATAGAAAAAAAAAAAAAAAAAAAAAGAACACAACAAAAACAATAGTAATAATAAAAACACGCACACAAACAAACAGTATTCCAGGTAGCCTAACTATGACCCAGGATCTCGAAAAATTTAAGTGAATGATCTTTAGGACATTGGTGGTGACCATGGATGTAGATTAGTCCGTACTTTAAAAGCACCGTCTTATTATGACTTATGTTGCTTTTCAAGAGTTGCTGCGGATAATGAAGAATACATTAGAAAACAACATTGATCTTGTTGACCAGATTGTGTTTGCTGATCTGGATCCATAATGGTCTCAAATAGACTCCTTTCAATTATCGTTTTAGTCCGTACCCGCAGAACACTTCCGGTGGCAAGCAATGGGTTTATGGGAAATTAACATTGAAACGTTGTGATTTCGTATGCACGGTCATGCTTTGGGTTCGAGAGTATCGTTACTAAAACGCTTTGGGTTCGAGAGTATTGTTACCAAAACGCTTTGGGATTGGGAGTATTGTTACTAAATTGCTTTGGGTTCGAGAGTTATGTTACTTAAAATAACAAATAACAAATGTTTGAGAGGCGTTTTAAGACTCCAAGGACGACTTCCGGTGGCTGTTGTGTGTGTGTGGTGGGGGGGAGGTCTTAGTGGAAATTTGTCTATACCATAGTCACTGGTGGTGAACTCGGCCAAAGCGAGGGACGTTTTTCGCTACTACAAGGTAAAGATAGGGCATATTTTGTGTTTAAATGTGAGTTTAAAGATCTGATTGGATATTTTTCTAATAACAATGAGTTTGTTCTAAAAATACCCCGGGTTTACCGATATGTTATTATGTATTGACAAGCCGTATGTGTTGTTATAAAGTCTCGTAACTACAGCTTTATCGAAGCCGTAGAACTTTACGATATTTTATAACAACGCCGACGGAATAATATGATCACGAAAAAACGTCCCACGCTTTGGCCGAGTTCACCACCAGTGAAAGTGGTCTTTTTGACATATCCGAGCTATTTTCATTGTTTAGTGATCTTTATGAACATTGCACTGTCTGAATAGTCACTACAGGTCTAGATAGTGCCTACACAGTTTGTCGTATTGCCAAGTTGATGGCCTTTCATATCAGTTAGGTGTTGATTGACTAAATGCATAAAATGCATTGTCTATGAATATTTGATAATGAATATTTGGGTTCATGCGGTGTTCAAATCAGCATGTGATAGACTAGTATACATTCTATATGTTTAGTCCGTCATGAAATGGAGGTCTTCTCCTAAAATATTTTTAAAAAAATTGCCGAGACTTAGATAATCCACGATCTTCACAAGTCAGGGGTTAGTTTCACCAAAGCATTTCTAAGGACAAAATTATTGTCTTACCAATGCCTTGCCTACGTTACGAACGACAATCGTATTTCAAACGTCTTGAGATATTCGGGACAGAGTAGGTTATAAACAGCGTTGGTAAAATGCTTTGGTGAAACTGGCCCCTAGTGTCACTCAAAAACAGTTTCTCGCTTGTTTCAGGCCCTGTATATGTGTGTTTATTTCTCTGTAAAATTCAAGGAGAGAAACATTCAGAAATAAAATACACTTATTTGACTTCCTTGATCTGAATATTCAGCATTTTTTCTCCGTCTTTGGACGGGCCCGTGATAAGGATCCACCCCAAAAGCCAAAAGGGGTATTTTCCCAAAAAATCTGGAAAGAAAATTCCCGATACAAAAGTTCCTTCTTTTTGACAGAAAATTTAATCATTCCTTTTCATATTTTAAGAAAAAAATATCCAGAGGCAAACTGGAAGTCCTCTCAGTAGATATCATACAGTAAACTATACACATGACTGTTTTTTGTTGCAGTCTATGATGAGAAAGGTTTCCAAAAACTTTGACAAAATCACCCACTTTTCCCAATTTGCAGGGTTTCGGACACGTTCCCAAAACTATGATAACAAAATTATTAGTGAACAGACTTGATATTGATCAGAGTGCATATGCTAAGGTTGATCTGATACCGGGCCGGTCTCGAACGTCTCTTTAAAGAAATGTTGGTTTCTGAAATTCTAATAAAGTCCCTTTGTGTGGAGAATCACATGCGCGTGACTGATGGGTTACAGACAACTCACTCGAAGTGGGTGGAAATAGTTTCGCTTTTTAACCCATTAACTGACGACGAAATTTCAAACTAGTCCAGATTCAAAGATCTTGCAGACGACAAATTCAAGTGAATAAAATTTTACATTTTTGGTCATTTTGTATGAAAACAATGTGGGAAATGAAGAAATTGCTTGTCACAAACAATTTCTTCATTTTCCACAATGTTTTCTAAAGCCTTTATCTCGTGGGGAGTCAAAAGGCGTCACTGTGTGGTAATGAGTAAAGTTAATCTTTTCCCAAACAATGCCTGGTTTTTGATGTGTCTAATCGAAAGGGCTTGGGATATAAGTTGATGTTTCCATAAGGGTTGTTAGACAAAAGAATTTGGAAATTTGGCAAAAAGTAAAAAGTTTTGACGAGCCTGATCAAACAGTACAGGCTGATCCGTGAAAATACCATATTCACTGTCTTTTTCGAAGCAACGAAACATACTATCGCACCATTTTCCAAGAACGTTTGTAATATTTTCAAATTTGCATGGAAAATCCTATCATGATGACATTTATATGATTTTTGGCATTTATTTGTTACATTAGTAATACAAATCTAGTATGAGTTTGGATTTATTTGAGATCACAGGAATAATTAATTTTGTTGCGTCCAAGGTTTGGTAGATTTTTTTTAATAAAAAAATAATTATAGACATCATGATAACACAATTTTAAGAAGAAACCAGTGTAGATTTTAATAACATCTGTAGTTGCGTTATTCAAACTTTATGTTAAATTTCATTCTTTCCCATACAAGGTCTGCTTTTTATGTCAGGAACAAGTTTGTAAAACATTGAGACAAGCAAGAAAATGCCGATAAACATTATTTTCACCGTTTGTTTAAATATTTCATTTGTTACGTGTACATTCTCTCCACGGTGTCTATGCCGCTCGAGGCACGTTTCAGATTAGAACGGTGTATACTTTTGTCGTTTGAGAAAGGGTTATTTGCTATTGAATGACCCGCACTGTCTGTATGTACATCTCTGATCGTCTCTGTTACTATCAGTAACAGTATATGGCGTTAGATGTCCTTTAATCCGAGTCTTCTCTGACGTAAATACGCTCTTTGGTATTTTGATCTTTCGCTATTAGCGAAAAATCAAAATATCAAAGAGCGTATTTACATCAGAGAAGACTCGGATTAGATGTCCTTATATTCGTGTTTCTGTGTCTGTTAGTCTGTATTTCTGTATGCAGTTGTCCGCCAATAAAGCAAAAAGGTAGAAGAAACCAATCTTCTACTGATACATCACTTACAAGCTTACATTTGAGACTATCATGGATCAAGATCAGTATGTACCTGAGCGTAGTCTGATCATGATCCACGCTGCTCCCCCAAACTTACCACAGACAACGAATAAGCTGTTGGAGAACAGCATGTGTAAAGGTCGGACTGCGCATATGCACAGCCTGGTATGGATCCACGTTGGTCTCAAATGCCATAAAAGCATTATAACCGGATCTCGGCTTAAATATTTTGAAAAATCCTCTGAATCAGGATATAATAACCAAGTAAGGCGGCGGCAGTATGAAATGTATGACCATGCCAGTTAATTTGGCCTAAATCGAGTAACCCTTTCCATAACAAGACGTCCTTGGTGCAGGGTTCCCAAAACTGAATCTTGTACCCCCAGTTTTTGCAAGCAGCCTTCTATGTTTCATATATAGAGGGGGTGCACGTATGCTGTAAAATGACCGTTTTCACTCCCAGATTTAAAAGTCAGTGAGAACCCTGTTGGTGGAAAGAGCTTTGGAAAATATAAAGGCTAAAAAATGCTGATACTGAACATTTTCTCCTTTTTATACCGATATTTTTGGCTTTATTTTACACACATCATTTCTTTATCAACATCAAATATCTCCTCTGCAACAGCTTTCAAATTGGAACATCCTAAAATTTTGCTTTTTGGGAAAAGATAAATGGGTTTTAAAGGCGGAAATGAGCTCAAAATGCATTAAAATGGTTTTCCGAGACATCTAGAATTTCAAACTTTTCTAAGGGGAGACCCACAACCCCCTGAGATGAGAGCGTGCCGTATCCCCACCCCCACCATACCCCATTTCGTTCTCTCTCCGAACTTCAGCACTCGTGAAACACCTATATTTTAGGTCCATACCACTTTTCAAAAGTCAACGCGCAGTCCCAATAAAATGGCAATGACATACACAAAAGTTTTGATAATAATGTAAAACGAGTAAGTACTCCATGGATGTTCTTTCAAACACATCGTTGAAAACCGTCGTTAAATGCCACTAATGTGTCTGCTATATTGTATAACATCTGTCCTTTCACATGTTTCAGCCAAGTCATTATCTGTTTTCAGGGGAAATTCCTATTCCGACAGAGCTTCTATCATATCTGTTAGCCTTTTGTCACGCAAAAAAACCTTATCTATACGATATGGACCAATAGCAGGGTCAGATTCGAACAGCTTCTTTTTCTGTCGTTTCCACTTCATATAATTATTTATACAAAACATAGTCTGACTCTCCATTTCTTAAAGTTCTGTAGACATACCGTACCAATTCTGATGCATTCTTCGGTGTTTGAAAAGGAAGGATTTCGACTAGGAATCCTTTGACATTGCCTGTCCACGAGAAATAACAAATTCAATTAACAAAGCTTTACAGCTCTAAAAGACCCCCCATTAGAAGCTGTCCATTTGATTTGGAATTAATTTTGGAAGCATGTATTCCTAGAAATTTCAAGTGTGTTTCTGCTAACGTTTACCAACTTCCATGCTTTTCGGATTTAAATCATGCGTTATAGACGACAGAATAATCGAGATCAAAGGTACAAATTGGGTATGATTCAGGACAGAAAAAAATAAGATCTAGTAACCTACTGACCCGAGTTATTTTTCTGCAAGTTAAAAGTAGGTCAGTAGTTTGGTAGACCAAAGTGCTTCCGTGCTAGTCCGCGCTCGACCGGAAAAGGAGAACTTGGGTCAACAATTTCCCTTTTTCTCCTATCAAAAGCAATGATCTTCAAGCCCTTCATCACAGGGGACCTTAATACCAGGTATTGTTTTGGAAAGAGATAAACCATGGAATCTCGTTCAATTAATGAGCCAGGATCTGGAAAAGGGTCCCTTATTGCATTTTCTGTCATTCACGATTCAGCATGTGCCTCAAGAAGTATTATCCATGCTACTGTCTTATCGTTGCTACAGTTCAAGAATAAGCTATTGGCGACCAACATGGTTCATGATCAGGCTGCGTATAAACGCAGGCTGATCGTGAACTACGTTGGGCTCAAAAAGTCATAAACGACCTTTCCCCCGATCTTGGCTCAAATCAATTATTACTAACCTCCTTTATCAGGGACTATTTTTCTATTTCACAGACACGATAACTACACAGACAACAAGCCCTACGATGTCACATTTCACATCGTTACATTTCATAACGACAATTCTAGTCTTCCTAATTGGTCACGTGACCAGTAGCCCATGTGGTCCCTGCACGTGCGTGACGGATGACGCCTCCATGACACACGTGAACTGTTCAGAGCGAGGTTTGACAGACGTGCCACGTAATCTACCCTCGTCTACCAGGTTCCTAGATCTCTCCAACAACACTATAACTCCTGAAAACCTTCACGGTATTTGTGAATACGCCTTGATGACACTAAACCTGACCGGTAATCAACTGACCAGTCTGTCGGAGAGAGAGTTTCTCAAGTGTTACATCACTGAACACGTGGACTTTACTGGGAACATCTTTGATGAAGTGTCCAACGCGTCATTTATCGGACTTCAAAACTTAAAGAAGGTGTCGAATCTTGAATCACGATATTATCATCCGCAGGCTCTGTCAACCTTAGGTTCTCTTGTGGAGCTCTCTATCATTAAACACCAAGCCAACATAACGGATGACTTGTTTGTGAAGCTAGATCGGTTACAAGCACTCACCGTGGACATGAGGAAAGCCAGATATATACCAGAAAATCTGTTTAGACCGATCTCATCGACCGTGAAGAAACTAACCATGATGACTAAATTGATGTCCATAATCACGAATAATATACTGAAGGATTTTTCTGTATTGGAGGAGTTTACTTTACACGGAAGGAATCTTGATTCTATACCAGAAACGATGTTCCAGTCCACGCCTGTACTGACTAGTGTGTGTATGCGAGGTATGGGCAGTTTACCACGCTATATCTTTAGTAACCTAGATAACCTAGCTACACTACAGCTACACGAGGTCGAGGACATGCCATCAGACATATTTGAGGGTTTGTTGAAGCTGGAACACCTGAACCTCGCCCAGTGTTCTATATCGTCAATACCGTATGAATGGTTCAGGGATCTGTGGAGTGTGGAAGTACTAGATCTGCGAGAGGTAGGACTGCGTGTAGTAACGGAGGATGATTTTATAGGGCTGAAGAAGTTAGCTAGGTTAGAACTCTCCAACAATAGACTCAAAAGTCTGGACGCATTCTCCTTCACGAAGGTAAAATCAACTATTGAGTATATCGGACTACAGGAAAATGATTTGAAGGTTATTGATGACGACATCTTTACTCATCTCAGTAATTTGACAGAGTTGGATTTGGGTTCCAATAAAATCCATTCCATTTCAAGAAGAGCGTTCTACTCCTTGACGAGCTTACAAGATCTGAACCTCCACGATAACAAGATATACAAGTTGAGTGAGGATGTGTTCGCGACTAATGACGAACTAGAAGTACTAGACCTCAGTTCTAACGTGATCAGTGTGACAGAAGTGAGCGTGTTTGATCACCTGAAGTCGCTCCGTGTGTTGAACCTCTCCGATAACCGTCTAGATAACTTCACATACGTTGTAGCCTCACTCAGCCCGTCTGTCAGTCTGGTGGACCTCAGTATGAATCTCCTCGACTGTGTCTGTCTATCCCCGGCACTGTTAGCAAGGCTGGAGAACGTTACGCTACTCGGGACATGTCAGAACATGACACAGGAACTGTCTCTACAGGACTACATACACTCAGAGGAGTGTTGGCCTGAGACAACAACAGTCACGACTACAACAACCTCGACCACCATCACGACAAATGCTTACATCTATATAACCAAACCACCCATGAAACCTACAAAATCTACTTCCAAACAAGTAAAACATGAAACCGAAACCCCAGCTGATGTTACTACAACCACAACTACCAGCACCAAACCTAGAAAAAGAGTCAAACTTGGACGAATCACAACGCAACCAGGTAGTATCTGTATAATTATCTTGTTTTAAGCTGCAGTTATGTTTTAGTTGAAAAGCGACACTATTCAGCTCTGGATGTGACGTCCATTGTCAGAAGGGTTTGGGAAAGGAATGATATAAATAGGAAATGCGGATGTCTGGACATTTTCCTCTCAATACTTTTCACGTTGTTGTCCAGTGTTGTGTACAAATCATGCCCAAAGTAACACTTATAAGCTTGTCTTCTTCACCTTTCAATTTGGACTAGTCAAAAGTCCTCTAGTTTGGAAAAAGGTTGATTTTAAAAGACACGTTTTCCATTGGTGACCATAGCACGAAAAATCGTAGTACCTCAAAATCGTTTTCTCTGACAAATCCAGATTTTTACAAATTTTGATTATAGTGAAAAGGCATATATTGCATGTGCCAAACCATTTATTATATAAATACATTGGCAGATAATTATGATAATTTAAAATATTCTATACAATGTTAATTATAATGGTCTGTTGTTTGTGTACTGTTGTTTTTATACAAATTTTCCCTTTTAGTACGTTGCAAGCCTCATTGGATATGATAACGAATGATATGACATATCATTTGTGCAAACACTGATAAATGAATATTACCACAGTAGATAGATCTGCATTAAAAATTTTTTATATATTTTTCTGTCAGAATTCTTTTATCATTTGTGAGCAAGGGGTGGAAAGAGGTCCTCATAGCTTGGCAACACACAGCCTGACGCCACGTGACCTGTACCAGTGTAGGCTGTAAATCAGTGGAAATAAGAGTGTGTTTTTTTTCTTTACAGAATTTATTAGAGACGTCATAGAAAATTCGAGTTGCGATAACACCGACGATAACAGTAAGACCGAAACAGCGTTCAGTTTTGAAGACCCAGCGCCAACATCGAGCACGTGCTATACAGCCATAACTTGCAATAAGTTTTATTTCATTTTAGACTAAACTAATGATGCATAGAAACTCCGGGGGACGACATCACCGACGTTTACAGTAAAAATGAAGCCGCATTCGAGTTTAAAGACTCTGAGCCTACACCAAGCACGTACTATATGTATAGCCCAGACCTGAATTAGTGTTGTGTCGAGGATCAGTAAAAATAAGTTTCTTTCTTTACAGATTTTACTAGGGGCGTCATAGAAACACCGAGGGACGATAACACCGAGGGTAACGGTAAGACCGAAGCAGCGTTCGGTTTTGAAGACTCAGAGCCTACATACAGCACGTACTATATATGTAGCCCTGACCTATAATTGTGTTGTGTCGATGATCAGTGAAAATAAGTTTCTTTCTTTGCAGATTTTACTAGGGATGTCATAGAAACACCAAGGGACATTAACGCCGATTCTAACGGTAAGACCGAAGCAGCGTTTGGGTTTGAAGACTCTGAGCCTACATCCAGCACATGGCAGATCTATATAACCATGGCATGTATTTTATGTGCTATTTGCAGATTTTACAAGGGACGTCATAGAAACACCGGGTGGCGATAACGCCGATGTTAACGATAAAATTGGAGCAGCGTCCAGGCCCTGGTTTCTCGAAAAAAAAAAAAAAAAAAAAAAACCTAAGTACATACTCATGAGTACTCTCCAACGTTGAATGGTATTCGATTGAAGTTCACGTGGATTTCGTGTGATATTAGTACGGTGCTCAGATTTGAGTCTGAGAACGTACTTAAGTTTTTTCGAGAAACCAGGTTCCAAGACTGATCCTACATCCAGCACGTGCTAGATAGCCGTCGCCTGTATTGATTATGCGTTTCTTTGCAGATTTTACTAGGGACGTCATAGAAACACCGAGGGACGATAACACCGAGGGTGACGGCAAGACCGAAGCAGCGTTTGGGTTTGAAGACTCTGAGCCTACATCCAGCACGTACTATACAGCCCTGACCCGAATAAGTGTTGTGTCGTTGATCAGTGAAAATAAGTTTCTTTCTTTACAAATTTTACTAGGGACGTCATAGAAACACCGAGGGACGATAACACCGAGGGTGACGGTAAGACCGAAGCAGCGTTTGGGTTTGAAGACTCTGAGCCTACATCCAGCACGAACTATATGTATAGCCCTGACCTGAATTAGTGTTGTGTCGATGATCAGTGAAAATTATAAGTTTCTTTCTTTACAGATTTTACTAGGGACGTCATAGAAACACCGAGGAACGATAACGCCGATTCCAACGGTAAGACCGAAGCAGCGTTCGGTTTCGAAGACTCCGAGCCAACATCCAGCACGTACTATATAGCCGTGGCTTGTATCAGTACGGTGTCCGTACTTAGTATAGCCATACTCGTGTATTTATGGTACAGAAAACTACGGAGACAGCGGGGTTATGAGGTGTCCAACATCGGCGATCAGGATCTCAGTAACATCGTGGCCGGTACGGACGGACAGACGAACACGCAGACGAACGGACCCGTACCCCTCACTGATGTGCCGTCTATACAAATAGATAACGTGGACGATGGGAATAAAGGCAATACATTCAATGTCGAATAGTCCGGCTATTGTATATAGTAGACATTTTACAAAGACTTGAAAGACTTTCGATGTAGGAAAGTCAGTCCGTTTATTTGTTATTGTTAACAAGACAATACACTAAAACCAAATTTTACTGCCCCATACTTTTTATCGTTTGAATAATTTGAATTATTTAACTAATGTCTTCGGTCACGATTTGTAAAATTGTAATCTAGAAAACAATTGGTATAAGGAAAATGCTGGTTTGCCTGCATCTTTTCCAAAACACTCAATTCAGGTGCAAACGTTGAAACCAGGCATGATAACGGACTAGCATGTTCTCCTTATTTTGTTCACTACAAGGACATTCATTTGGCTAAAATCTTCTTTCTTGTAGTTTTATGTAGGGGTTATTTTGTTGTCTGGCAAACCTATGAATGTAGTTAATACGAGTATATGTTATTACACCATCGGATCTAACTTAACGGCATGTGATGCTGGTCGTTAGTGAATAAAACAAGATATAGATTTCTAGAAGGAAACTAAATTGAGATTGTTGTTTTTTAAGAATAGAAAAAAAATGTATTATCATGTAAATAAAGCACGTTTTATTTTTTTTATTTTTTCATTTTTTTTTTTTTTTAATTTGTTCATTTCTTCCTTCTCTCCGAAGTTCGCACGGTGCTAGAGAACTTGCATTCGAACCACTGGGATCGTTGCTTTGACATATATAAAACCTTTTGGGCGAGTCTTTCAATTGAGGTCCCGCACCTAATAGACATAGTTTGGTAAAATATCGAGGAGAAATTTCTGCCGTTGTATCGATATTTTCTTTGCTACATTATACTCAAATCTCATAGCTGTCAACATTCATTTGTCTTCTGCAGCAGTTTTCAAAGTGGCGTAGATCTAGTCTTATTTTTTACTGTTTGAAAAATGACATAAAAGAAAATAGAATACCATGTGATACCGCGTATTTTTCTCCTTTAGATCTACATGTATATCCGATTACCACACACTGACTATTTTTCATTCCTCATTAGATAATAGCTTCGGAAAACATAGTTGAAAATGAAGAAATTGCTTGTGACAAGTAATTTCTTCATTTTCCACAATTTTTTTCTACCCCAAAAAGCATCAAAAAATTAAAATTTCATTCATTTGAAATTGTCGTCTGCAATACATTTGTATTTGTATCAACCTAAAATTTTGACGTTTGGTAATGGGATATGAAAATCGAATGTGTCGAACTACGAATTTTACTTCGAAACAACGGGTCATCTGTGTTATGTCGGTTGAGCTCGAAAACGTCGCAACAACAGCATGAATAATCTGCAGTTACCGCGTTCTCGAACAAAGTCGACGATAGAATTAAATTACCATGGCAAATAGACGTATCGAAGGTGCATGGTTTCGATATCAAATTCATTAATCAAAATAGGCGAAACGCTTTTGGATCATAACAATTTCCCATATAAGCCTTACTTTTCGCCAATAGGGATCGATTTTATCCGGCTTATCATGACGTAGTTTCGGACAAACAATTATATTTCGCAGGTGTTGTTATAAAATCTTGTAACTACAGCTTGATTCAAGCTGTACTTACGAGATTTTATGACAACACCGACGATTTATCAAACTATAACGGTAAAACCAGTCTATTTTTAGCTCAAAATTCATTGCTATTGAATTACCTTGGCAAACAGACGTATGGAAGGTGCATGATTTCGATATCAAATTCATTAATTAGAATAGGTGAAAAACGATTTTGGATCATAACAATTTTCCTAATTCCGAGATTTCTCCGATGAAATTCGCTCTTTGATATGTTGATGAGCGACATCAACATATCAAAGAGCGAATTTTATCAGAAAAAAAATCGCATTAGCCATTTCCCATACAAGCCTTAAATCGGAGATCTTGGGATTTCAAATGATGGAAATTCAGTAAAAATCAGCATATCTTCTGTGATTCCCACGGATACGCCTTCACTTAAAGAATATGTATAGTATTTATTCATACTATGTGTAGGGATGTCATAAACTATACCATGGAATATATTGAGACAAAAGGAGAAAATGCTGATTATCAGCATTTACTTCTTTTGTCTCAATTTTCCAAAGCTTATTTAATCTGCAACCCAGATCTTATTTGGGAAATGATTAATCATCTGGGGAATGTAAACGGACAGAATATTGCACAAACATAATCCCGAAACGTGAGTGTGACTATCAATACCCTGTTAACCATTTCCCAAATAGCAAAATTTTAGACCAGTCCAATTCAAAAGCTGTTGCAGGCGGCAAATTGTATGTTCAATAGGATTGGATTTGTGTACATTGTGGCCTAGAAAATATTGAGGCAAAAGGAGAAAATGCTGATTATCAGCATTTTCTCCTTTTTCCTCAATGCTTTCTCAAGCCTTTTCTGTTAATGACCTCAAAACCATGTCTTGTTTGGGAAAGGGTTAAGAGCAGGATGGACAAAAATAAAAAGAAACCAGCGTCACTTTTTTTTATTTTACTTAAAAATACATCACATTATAGAGGCAGCTACATAGAAGACAGTACAAAAACCAGAAATTTTGAATGGTTTAATAGATGACAAGTGTTTCTGAGACAAATCAAGCCAAAAAATTGCATTAGTGGGGAGTCAAAACCTCGTAACTACAGCTTGAACTAGAACTGTCGCAAGGCGAAGTTATGGGGGGTATACTGGAATCGGGTTGTCCGTCTATCCGTCGGTCCGTCCGTGGACATAATTTTGTGTCCTCTTCTCCTCCCACAGTTTTTGACCAATTTTGCTGAAATTTTATCGGGTTGTTTCCTATCATATGAAGTTGTGCACCTGCAATTTTCATCTTGATCCAGTCATTAGTTTCAGAGTTATGCCACTTTGAAATTTTTAAAGGGGGGGGGGGGGGGTGGTGAGTAGTCAAAATTTAAAATTTCGTTTCCGTGCTCTAACTCGAGAACCATTTGACCTAGGATCACGGAACTTTACACAGTTGTTGCCCATGACCCAAGAATATGCCCTATTGTTTTTGGGTCACCAAGGTCAAAGTCATAATTGGACTTTGTTTAAAATCCGTTTCCGTGCTCTAAGTCAAGAATCGTTTGACCTATAGCACTTTTTCAGTGACAAGGCCCTAGTGGGGGGGGGGGGGGGGGGTATTCGTCCGCTTTGCGACAGTTCTAGACGTAGTTTCGGACAAACAATAGTATTTCGCAAGTGTTGTTTTAAAATCCTGTAATTACGGCTTGATTCAAGCTGTAGTTACGAGATTTTATGACAACACCGACGATTTATTAAAATATAACGGGGTAAACCCAGTCTAGTTTAGCTCAAAATTCATTGCTATTGAATTACCTTGGCAAACGGACGTATCGAAGGTACATGATTTCGATATCAAATTCATTAATTAGAATAGGCGAGACGATTTTGGATCATAACAATTTCCCATGCAAACCTTACTTTTCGCCAATTCAAATAAATCGTTTCTTTTGATGAAGAAACAGCGAAAATCTGTATTTCTACTGTTCCCTCAATGATTTCTACGGATACGCCTTAATCTATAGAATGTGTATAGTATTTATTCATACTATGTGTATGAAAGTCGTATTTGGAATACTAGTATATTGAGACAAAAGGGGTAAATGCTGATTATCAGCTTTTTCTTCTTTTGTCTCAATGTTTCCCATGCCGGCTAGGGACGTCGAACCAGGTCTTGTTTGGGAAATGATTGATCGATCTGTGGAATATAAACGGGCAGAATATTGGAAAAACATAGCGCCGAGACGTGATGGTTTGGTTTGTTGAGGTTTTACGCCGTTTTCAACTGCCAGGGTCATATCGCGACGGCTGGAGCACCTAACCATGGATTCCTGTTGTTTCTCAAACCAGTACTACCACAACACCCTTACCGAGCCTCCAGTTGCTCGCCCACTTAGGTTAACGATTTCAAACCCATTGGTGGGAGACAATTTTGTCTGCAAGGATATGTGCCGCGGCCGGGTATCGAACCCAGGACCTCTCGAATGAAAGGCAGATGCGCTACCAACTGCGCTAAGGCTGCGGCCAAAAGCTGTTGCAGACGACAAAATGTATGTTCAAAAGGATTGGATTTGTGTACATTGTAGCCTAGAAAATTTTGAGACAAAAGGAGAAAATGCTGATTATCAGCATTTTCTTCTTTTGCCTGAATGCTTTCTCAAGCCTTTCCTGTTAAGGAGTCAAAACCATGATTAGTTTAGGAGAGGGTTCAGAGCAGGATGGACAAAAATAAAGAAACCAGGATCACTTTTTTTTATTTTACTTAAAAATACATCACATTATAGAGGCAGCTACATAGAAGACAGTACAAAAACCAGAAATTTTGAATGGTTTAATAAATGACAAGTGTTTCTGAGACAAATCAAGCCAAAAATATTGCGTAAGTGGGGAGTCAAAACCTCGTAACTCCAGCTTTTTCAAGCCGTAGTTAAAAGGTTTTGACTTCCCACCGGCGATTGTCACTTGCTGTTCATCAAAAAAACTAGTAACTGCTGCTTGTTTAAAGAAGTACCAAGGTTTTTGGAGGAAAGCAGCGATATAATACTTTGCAATTGCCATGTTAATGTTGCATTCAACCCTTTCTAAAACAGCTCAAATTTAGACTGTTTCAATTTGGAAGCTATGGCACACGACAAAATATGTGTAGATGAACATAGAAATCATGCACAATACAGAATGGAATATATTGAGGCAAAGGGACAAAAAGTTGGTTATCAGTATTTTGTTCTTTTGCCTCAATATTATCCCAAACCTTTGCTATTTGGGATGTCAAAACCAGGCCATGTTTTGGGAAAGGGTTAACTTCATTAAACACCTTTTGCATTTGTCCAATTCCTCATGGATTTACGGTAAGTTGCAACTTTTAGCATGATTAGTCAAATAAATACACACTTTTACAAATGGCTTAAATACTTGTGTGAAAACATCGAACAAAATGAAACGAGAGAATGAATTACAATGTCAATTATGGGTCTATCTAAACGTTCAAATATAATTTTTAAATATCTTTTTTTATCATAATTATGTTCATAAACTCGAATTACAAATGTGGTAAAAAAAGAGACAGTACAAAATTTATAACTTGCAACTCATAGCATCAATGTATGATTATTACCCTTAAATCCTTAAAGAAATTGCTTACTTAGTTATCATTTTTTGATTTTGATCAGAATATATCCAGTAGGAAATTCACACTATAAAGAAGCATTTTGTTTGCAACAATTTCAGTATTAATTTAAATTGGAAAATCTTTCCTACCCCTGTAAAATCAGATATTATATTTGAGTAGGGATCCGGAAAAAGGTCCCTTAAGGCTTTTGAGTCAAACATGGTTCCAGATCAGCCTGTGTATACACGCAGTCTGATCAGGAACCATTTTGCTCTCCAATAGATTTCACATAACCTGTAACAATCGAAAAGAACAGCTTGTGTCTCTACCAGTCTCCATTTAAGCACCGACAGTTTATGAAATATGGCTTTCTCAAAGGCTATATGGGACGTTTTTTTCCAGATCCTGGCTCATTTTCATACAGTCAGAGAGAGAGACCAAAACCTCATACTACCTGCTTTTTCAAGCTTAGTTCCAAGTCTTAATCCCCAACCGACAGTATTCACATTTTTTACATGAAAAAGTTAGTATGACAAAAAAATAAAATATACAATTAGATTTCTTGTTAAAATGACAAGATTTTGGCATCCATGACATCACAAATTCTCTGTCATAAACCATCCATTCCATTCATTCAAATAATGTCAGTATAAAATCATTAGCATTAGCTTGAAATCAAAGGGGCTGTGAAACAATGAAAATCTTACTTTACCCATTACATTATTATATCAATACATTTTTTCATTTCTTTATAACCAGGTGTTTGTCTGCATTAGGTATTAGCCATATTAAATTTTTTTCATTAAAAATAATTGAGTTTCCACATTTTTGTAACAATTTGAAGGAAAAGATGTAAAATGTACATACTTAACACTTTCCAAGATGGCAAAAATTTGGACCTTTCCAATTCTATGTCATTCTGCAGGAGACTGACAATATTTGTGTATAATATACATCAGAAAACATCGAGACAAAAAAGATAATGCTAGATATCTGCATTCTCTTCTACAACCTTAATGTTTTACAAGTCTTGTCATATAATGAACACCATACCAAGGTCTTTTTGAAAAAGGGTTAACAAGATTTTATTTCATGTGAAATAAGTTCATCAAATCAACAGATAACAAGGGGGTGGAGACATTCTCATATTTTTTATTTCAAACCCAAACCAGATATTGTGGGTACTCATTTTAATCGTCTCAATGAGACAATTCTAATGAGTACTCACAACATAGGGTTTGATTAACATTTAGTGAAATATTTCATTTTGAAGTCATCACCCCATCTTATCTGTAGCTCTGAGATCACATATGCTCTACAATCTTCATGGTGTCAGCTCAATTTCATTTAACCCTTGTCCTGCTGATTTCCAATTTTGTTTCAAAGAAAGTGTCACTTTATCAGACATTTCAATCCATTTGTCTCGATTTTTTCCAACAATAATTGAGTAGAAAGCAGGCAGTGTAGGCTAAGATCAGCCTGCACATCTGTGCAGGCTGATCTTAGTCTATACTGCCTGCAAAAGCCGTTATCTCAACAGAAAATTGACGTGAAAGACACAAGAAAGGTTAATCTACTTATTTCCTTTCTACTTAATTAAAGGTAAACTAAAATCAATAAAACCCTTATCTGATTCTGAGCTTACTACATTCTTTATTAAATTCTTTGTTGCAAGATAATCAAAACTTATCAAACCTTATCAATAAAGGGCATAACTATAAGAAAAAGAAGCTAATTTCTGTGTAAAATTCACTGTGTAAAGAAGTTAAGTTTTTGTATGCCAGACGAACAATTTGTTATCTAAGTTTCCAATCATTTTTTTTATTCTTAGACCACTTAGAATCATGTGTATATCAACTTTTATGTTTTTAGCAATCATGTGAAATCCTTGGCGAATATACCAAG